>JAVQJD010106230.1:0-19160 GCA_036023655.1 Nannoperca australis
CCCCAGTGGAGCCAAGGACTACAGACCTGTGGCACTGACCTCCCACATCATGAAGGACCTGGAAAGACTCGTCCTGGAGCAGCTCCGGCCCCTGGTCCAACCATATTCGGACCCTCTACCCTCTACATTCTACACCTCTACACCCTCTATTTTTTACTGTTTATTATTCTTTTTTCAATAACTTTACTGAGCATTGTGACTGTATCAAAAAGCAATTTCCCTTCTGGGATTAATAAAGTATTTCTGATTCTGATTCTGATGTGGTGAACATGGATTACATTATGATAATAGTTTTATTGTAAGCCTACCTGGTTATATTGGTATGGTGCATGTGCAATGGCTTTAGAAATGGCACAAAGTCTGCAGTGTTATTGCCGCCTTTTCAAGCTAATATATAGTAGCACAGCACAGCGGCACAGATTTGGGATTCATTCATTATCCATGTGGGTTAACAAAAACAAACAATGCTTATGTGACAATTTCCTCTGGAAATATAAAGTGGGAAAACATTTTGTGAGGTGTGTCAGATAAATGCTGTTGTGCCTGATTTGAGTCTTGGAAGGGGGAATGAGTGAAACATATTTTTCAGCGATGTCTGCTGAGCAGAAAGTGACATGTTTCTTACCGTGTGGCGAACATGGCTCTGAGAGAAGAGAAGGTGGCAGCGTCCTCCTTCAGGGCTTTGAGCTCATTCCTCAGTTTCATCATGGTCTCGGTCACCATGGCCTTTTCGTTCTCATACTTGCTCTTCAGATTGGCCAGAGCAACTTCAGCTGTCTGTGGGTGGACGAGGAAAACAGAAAAGGTCAGAGCGGCTGGAAGGTGCTGTGTCATTAAGGTAGCCCAGCCCAGTAGCCTGTAGTTGCTATTGTTAGTTGCTACCATAGGTGTGTGTTTTATGAGTGGCTTTCATGTCTATGTACTAACAGTCACTGAATACCCCCCACACACAGCCACACACCAACTTTAAAGGGCTACCAGAGCAACTGTGTACACACTGTGTGTCTGGGTTATGGTTAATTGTGCTTTAGTGGGCTGTTCTCCAACCACACAGATAGCCTGGACAGCTGACAACATAAGGCTGCTGTCTCACCCAGGGGTTGTTATTGATCTTGTCTGCAACGCATTTGTTACAACAGCTGAATTGACCTGAAACAGCGGACACCCTCTTCTGTTTCTCTCTTTCAAGGAAGACTGACGGAATGTTTGGGAGTGACACTTAAACAGAGTGTATAACTTGAGTGTATAACAGAAAAAACAGACCAACTGACCTGCTTGTTGGCCTTGAGGACGGTCCTCAGGGTTGCAATCTGTTCCCTTTTGGTGCTGAGCAGGGATTTCAGTTTGAGAATCTCCTCCATGCAGGCTTCCTTGTCCTTGTCAGCCACAGTGCCGAGCTCCAGGGAGGCCACCCTCTGGCGTGACAGCTCTGTGGTGCGGTCCACAGCCAGCTGCAGGTGCTTGATCTGGTCCCTGATGATGGCCACCAGATTGTAGATATTCATGGGTTCACGGCGGTGGTCAGACACAGGAGAAGGCAGTGAGGAGACTGGTGAAGGGGCTCCGTCGCTTAGGTCAGTCCTACCAGGCTCGGGGAAGAGGCCCTTGGTGAGCAAAATGGGAGAGCGGCGGCCACGGCCCTCTGGGCTGCTCCGACCGCCCTTACCCTCTTTGTAGAAGTCGAGCATGATGCGGTTGGGTGTCTCGTTGTTGCACATACAGACGTGGTTGTAGAGGGTGGCCAGTTCTTCACTGAAGGTGACCAGCTCGTCTTGTGCTACACTCAGACTACCCTGGGACTCGCCTGCCACATCGCTCAACTGAGGACACAGACAGAAATGCAACAATTAGGCACGTTTTTGTCTTACAAAAGTATATAAGAAACACAAAATCACCCATTTATCAGAATGTCAATATAAAGAACAACATCTCACCTTGCGCAGCTCCTTCTCTAGCTTAGTCTTCTGTTCTCTCTCTGAATGACTCGTCTTCTCCAGGGTTGCTAGCTTCTCTCCCAGCGTTGAGACGTCGTTTTCCAGACGGCTGCGCTCCTCTTCGTAACGTGACTGACAGGCCTGGTATTCTGTCTTCAGTGTCTTCAGTTCCTCCTTCAGCTCTCCTGCCTCAGACACAGCAACCTGGCAAAGCAAGATCAATGTTTTAGAATATAAAAAAGAGAGTATAAACAAAGACGATCTATATAGTAAGACATTGGACCTTTTCTTATCTAACTTGAGAAAATGTACATTTATGATTTGAAGTACCTTATACTTGCACTCCAGAATCTCAGGTCCATTGATGTCCACCTCGTAGTAGTCTCCGTCTTCATGGCTATCACGTTCTTTCTCGTTGTCCAAAGCAGACTGGCGCTCCTTGCTGGCCTGGAGCTTGCGCATGGCGTTGAGGTTCTCAGTGAGGCGGTTGACCTTCTCCTGATGATCTGACAGAGCACCGTTAGCCTGCTCCAGCTGTTTCTGCGAGTCCTGAAGGGTGGACAGCAGGTTGACCTTCTCGCGCTCCATCTGAGGGGAGAGGCAGAGACAAAGAACAAATGACTTGACGTCATCATATTGTATGTCTGTAATGAAAGCACAGTACTTTCTGCTTGGCTTATCTCACACATGTAATTTCACATTTTAATATCTTGGTAACTTGATGATCTGAATGATTCCTGCTATGAACACAGATCATATTAAATCAGTGGATTATCTGTCATGTGGAAACTCTACACACTATCAGGCTTGTGTTGCCAAGGTATGTGAGGCTCATTGCCCAGTAGCCCAGCATCAGAGTCAGAATGACCTTGACAATTTGCTGGACTGGGTTCTGCACAGCACTGACAGAGACCCTGGGCGGGTCGTCTTACACACAGTTGTGCTAATATAAGCACTGAGCTATTTCAGAAGCTGATCTGTAAATAATATAAAAGCATCACGTCATGCTCATCTGCTTACATTTTTATTAGAGCAGAATATATAAGGATTCATTTCTAAAAAAGATGGAAAGTTTGATTAAGGAGGCTTGTCATGTTAAGGGGCACTCTACCTAACATTCAATTATATAACACATCACCTGTTAAAATGCAAAGCATACTGTATAATGCATATCACATGTCACATTTTAAAAAATTTCCATAATTGAAATAAATCAGTGCGGACACTGATGCTCTTTGTTTCCTCTGTTCTGATTCCTTCCAGGAATCTGTGGAATTACCAGGCAGGAGACTTCAGCACGCAGTATGCCAGGCTGCTGGGTCATATCAAACACAGGGATTTGTCACAGCCCGCCAGATTCCCCACACCGGTCAGGTTGAGAACCAGAATGGTGCCCAAAGCGGGGCAGCATTGAGGTAGCTTCTAGTTCACACGTTAATCCAGCAACTGTGTTTATGTTTAAAGAAGAGAGAAATAAAAACGCATAATCCCGTAGACCTCAAAACAATCATTATCCACAGGTTCCCAGTACTTTCTGGTAACCATGGTGCCCAATCAGACGTGGCCTTGGACTCATGGGGTGTTAAGCAAGCAGATGGCAGGTCCACTGGTGCCACTGCCCGCTGTCTCGCAGCCCAGTGCAGCCTGAAGGGTGTGTGTCTCTCCCTGGATTAATTTTGTAGCAGGGGATTTAGATCCCTGCAGCAGCCTGGGTCAGGATCTAGCCCAAACACTTCAGACACATCTCCGACCTACTCAGATACACAGTCCTGCTGAGTTATTTTGTGATAACTACTGTCGATCCACTTTGTTTTGAAGGTAACACTAGAAAATAAGCAAAGACATCTCACTAATCTATTCTCAACTCTAAAAGGAAAAGTTAAGGTGCTTTCTTTCTTGCCACTGATTCTCTCTTCACTAAATACAACTATAGTGAATGTAAAAACTGCTGAAACAATCATCTATAAATAATAATATATAATGGATAAATAAATAATGAATGCTATTATTCTCCATAACTGGATTGTAGAGGTCAGTGACATGCTTTACTGTTAACGGACAAACAATGTTTTCAGTTTTCTGTGGTGGTGAAGAACAAACCTGCATCAACTGCTGTTTGAGCTTCTGGATCTCTGAGATGTTAAGTTCACTCAGCAGGTCGTCCACGAGGCTGGGCGCAGGATGGAACAGCTCTTCCTTCATGGGCGTGGAGATGCAGTTGTCGTAGCTGAGGGCGTTGGCCAGTTTGGTGAAGCCATTCTCGTATCCTTGGAGAGCCTCGTCGTTGTTCGGTTCAGTGGCGGCATCGTCGCTGAACTTGAGACCATCCAGAGAAATGCTAAGAGGGCTGAGAGACAAAAAGGTGAGTAACTCTGTAATTTAGTTTTCTACTTTTCAGCATATGCTGAGGCCTGTGAGCATCTTTGTTTGTGCTGCTTTTACCTGTGATAGAGAGTGTCCCCGATGCTCATGTAGTGGGAGAGTTCTTTCCTCAGTGAAGCTTTCAGCTCACGCTCAGTCTTAATGGTCTCCAGGGCCTCACCTAGCTGACGCTCAGCGATCTCTTTCAGTCGGATGGCATCCTCCAGCTGGCTGTTAAGAAACTGAGTATCCTCCTCTAGACGACGGATCTCATGCTTCAAACCCTCAAACTCCACCTGGGCAAGGAAGGAGAGGGAACACCTTTAATGAGCTCTGCGTTCACAGAGAAATAAAAACAAGTAGATGCAGCTCCAGTGAAAATGAGCCATCAGGCTGATTTCATTTGTGTCAAACCAGCTGGATCAAAAAGGATGACATTATTTAACATAATGTTAATCAAGAACATATCCATATACTTTCCCTTTCTAATTAGTTTTAAGTTAATTGGATTTGGGAATCCTTTTTATATTTGAGGTGTAAAAATTAAGAGCCGCTTTTGTTTGTTTCATGCCCTCTATGGAAATAATTAATAGCCCAAGCATAAATGCCTGCATCAAATGGCAATATCCTACTTGCAAATTCTACTCTGTTTGCAGAGGTGGAGCTTTTCTTTCTTCCCACTCATTTGACTAAACCCAGCAAGTGTGTTTTCTTCCATGAAGTGTTAAAATCTCTGGTGTGAAGAATAATAGCTGTTAAAGGATTTATCAAACACTTCTACAACCAGACGGCAGCTCCAGGCAATTAAAAAACAAATGCAGCTGCTTATCTCTTTGCTCTATAGAGATGTTTTTATTATCGGAATTAAATCTGAATATTAAAGCGCCCATGCTTCTTTTGGCAGTCTAATCAGTACATGAAGGACACAGACTGAGCTGATTTGTGGGAGGTGGTATAGTACATGTGTTAAAGTACTTGGATGAGATGCCTGAAACTACCAGTTTAATTAAGTCTAAATTAGAACTGCATGATGATAACCAGAAATTAAGGCAAATTCACAGAGACAGGGATGTTCTGCTCTTATTCTTCTACCCTCCTCTTCTTATTTTTAGACCGTTCACATGATTCAAACTTTGCCCTGCAGGCGCTGCAGGACTTCTCCGTTCTTACCTGGCTCTGTTTGAGCATGGAGACCTGCTTCTGTAGCGTGATGTTCTCCTCCTCCAGCTCAGTGTAGTCCTGCAGCAGACGAGCCTCCAGGAACTTATACTCCTTGATGTCATCGCGCAGCTGATTCCTCTGGAGCTCCACCATCTGGCTGTTCTGTAGGGCCAAACAGACAGCAGGAGAAGAAGAAGAGCTGTCAGTGACCACTATTTCAATCTTGTTTGAGTGTGGGAGAGACGGCGATTGATTGGATGTTGTTGCTTTAGTGTAACTGTTTGTGTCATGTTGGCTCTAAATCTTGCTAGATAAGAAAGGGCTTCCATCTGGCCAAACGTGTCATGTGTGTGTTTGGTGAGTGTGCCTGTTCGTGTTTGAGAGGGAGGTGCCAGGTGTCTCTCCGGGCTGTGGGCCACAAGTGTCCCTGCCTGCCAGCTCTGATGGCACCAAGAGACTGAAGCCTACTTATCGCTCTTGTGGTGACAGGCATTGAATGGCCGGGAAGCACTGTAATGGTCTAATTTTCTAAAGAGGAGTTGGGTTAGCCTTGATTCTCTATATAGGAGTCAAGGACTAATTAGCCTAACTGAGGCAATTGTAGAAATAAGAAGTTGTGCAAAAAGTGTCAGCTGGAATTCAAAAAATAAAGGAGAAAAAAAAGTTATCTGCAGTTGTTAGAAGCTAAGAAGGAGCCGATCAGCCCTACTGAGCCACCTGTCCATTGCCCTGTTTAACCCCCCATCCTCTTCTTTCAAGGTTTGTCACTGCCCTCCCCCTGCTGACTGGCCCATCCCAAAACATGAGAGCCCCACAGGACAGTTGGGTGGGGGACATTTTAGCCAGCAGCTCTTAAATAGCAGATAAAAGCTCTGAAGTAAGGGGACACTCAATGAAGGAGGGTGGACCTCAACCTCTTTGAACTGAATAAACAAACATGCACATGCGTGTATACAAAATATGAAAAAGACTCAGCGCACGCATGCACGCACGCACGCACGCACGCACGCACGCACGCACGCACGCACGCACGCACGCATGTTTTGTAGCTGTGTATGTGTGTGTGAGTGTGTGTGATTCATGTCTTTATCTCAGGAGAGTTGGCAGAGATAACCAAATACCAGAGGGACAATTAGCCTCCCAATCCCTTGCCAGGTGGCCCCTTCCCCTCATGCTGTCCCCATGTAGCTGCGTCACAATCCCTGCTCTGGAATCATTTCAACAACCACAGGAAGTCAATCTTTAGAGGCTTTCACTTCGTGGACTTTCTCATATCCCCACTGCCTTGAGACTGAAAATATCAGTAATATTACTTATGGAAATGGAGTGGGGCATAAGCTGGTGGTGACAGGTAGTCGAAACACCTTTTAATAACTAGGAGATCACTGGTTGTGCTCAAACCATTTAAAAAGCAATTTCCAAGTCTTCAGTGATAACCCTTTCGTGACTATAGTCACACACTCTTCTTAACTAAGACTAACTAACTACATAGTCACAGATTTAGTAACAAACAACAATAATTCACTCCAAAATATCTAACTAATGTGTCTCAGGAGACAATCGCACAACAAAAAACAATTTGTTTTTGTATTTGCTCTCTGTAATTTGAATTTACTCGTTTATTTGGCTTGCTGAGAGAGGAATTCACTGACAAAAATGATGTTGCTAAATCCCCAGAGTACACGCCCCTCGTTTGCTCTGTGTAATAATTAATCACTGTGCAGAGCTGAGGCTGACGTTTGAAGGTGCAATAATATTCATCAGGGTTTTGCGCATGTCTAATGAGCGTGGGTGTTTGCTGTGCAAAAGCCCTGATGTTGGTGCATTACTGCATAATGCATGAGCTTACAATACAGATCAGTGCTACCACTAAGCCTCTATACAGTGGTCCTGACTTCTGAGAGAGACCTGAATTGAAGCAAATTATTAGATCTACATACTGCAGTTTTCAACTTGTGAATATTTAACAACATCTACACAATTATTTCATAAAGATCTTCAGCATAATCATCACATTGCTGCAGTAATCTCGTTTTACACTCAAGTGCCAGCTGGATGTTCTTGTCTTTTCCTGGCCTGCCTCAGCTGCAGGGTCAGTGCTGTTTGGTCCCGATTAATACAGACCACCACTGAACCTGATTAAGGCCCTCCTCCAATCTGATTACAATGCATACCAGGACCTTGACCTTTCACCTTGCTTCCACATCCTCTGCTACACTGAGCCCCTCAGAGACTTGGGGGGGGGGGGGTCTGTCTGCCTGACAGAAGTTGATTGAAGTAAGCTCATCAGGGTTTGCGGTGCATGTGCGTTCCCGCTATAAAGCGTGAATAGCATTTAAATCAGACGAGGAGCCCATGTCTCTCTTGGGACAGTTTGATACATTTTAATAATGTGTGCATGTGGCTGGTTAGATACTAGGGTGTGGGGTGAAGGCCATCTGAGGTGCCACCGGAGCTTCAGCGAGAAGCCTTTCACGACTATAGGCCTATTCTGTGTGGTGTGATTACTCCCCGCCTGCTGTCACTTCAGGTGACGTCTGAACAGCTGCTTGAATACGCCCACACACCACACAGACATACAAAGAAATGTGCCACTTCCATGCAAAGCGGGTGGGTGGTAGTGAAAACATTAAGTTGTACAGCCATATCAAAAACTTGCAGGATAGATGTAACATTATATCAGATATTTAAAAAGCATAGTGAGGACTAGTGCATGCATGTGTATTTCCCTGATAAAGCTTAAGAGTATTTTTTTGCTCTAATGAACCCTCTCTGGGTCATACAGGGCTGCAAAATGTCACAAGCGCACACATTTCTGTGGGTCAGAGCTTCTTACTGTCTGAAATCTCTCACGTTCAACTCGGAAGCTTTCTTTTTTCACCATTAAACTGCTTTTGACAGCACAGTGAGGCTGAGCCTGCTTAAATCTCACTAAAGCTCTGAGTAATTTCTCAATGTGTTTGAGCCGCTATAACCTTTACTTCTATGTGAAACACTGTAGCTCCATCACTTAGTAAGCCACGGTGGTCAAGTTTCAGGCTTAACACAAGTGTAGATTAGGAATGTCTTAATGCTTTGTTAAAGGCTCTGCTCTGTTCTTAATAACTCCAGAGAAGCCAGCTTGCACTACTGCAAAATCCATATCCATATCTACCCTCCTGGTTTGATTCCCTTGAATGTGTTGCCCAGACTCCCAGATGGCATTAGACTGTATTATTGACATGCTAGCACAAATATATATATATTATATATATATATATATATATACACTTTACTCCTGCTCACTTCGCACTTCTGTAAAGATTTTCCCAAAATTACTATTCCAACAAAGTGCGCAGGGGTTCCCAGATGGTATGACACCAAGTGCAGGCCAATATTGCTTTTTTAAAACCCCTTTCTCGGCTTCTCTTTCTAATACCACTGACCTCCATTTTGCCAACATCACTGCTCTTATTTTTCCAACCCCCACCCCTCCTCAGAGTGTGTCAGTGTGCTTTTAGAGGCCATGTATCAGTCACAGTTGAATTCCTTCCTCATACTGAGCTTTAGTTCCATCATATCTATTTGAGATAAAAATATGTGGACATGGGCAGCCATGTAGATCTTTTGTGATATTGTGCTATAGTATAGTATAGCTTTAGACAGAGCAAAGGGGCCTATTGCTACTGTCAGAGGCGAGAATGTGGGTGAAAGCAGATCTGCTTTTATCCTCCTCTTCGCTGCAAGCAATTGCCTACCCAGTCTCCATTACGGAGATGAAACACAGTCAGGGTCACACTTTCCAATGAGACGATTAAAAGCTAAAAAGTGAAAGGAACCTTGTGAGTGCGTGGCTGATGGTACTTTGCCCAGTGTGTGACTGTTGTAAAGCCCATCGGTGAAAGTGGGCCTGTGTGCACTTAACAGTAAATTTGTGATTTTTAGGTCATTTGGATGAGAGTGGAGAAATGTACACATGAGCATGTTTACACCCATTAGTTTAAGTGAATGTATCAGCCTGTTTGTGTGTGTTGATTTATTAGGATCTATTGATCCGGCATGGAAAACCTCTTTGGTGCTGTGAGCCAGGGGCTCAAATCAAGAATGACACACTTTCAGTGCTTCCTTAATGCTGATACCAAAAGACAGGCATTATTAGAGATCAACGGCAAATCATCTAAGTGTATTTTAGAGATGCACCCCTCTTAAGGGCTAAAAATACTCATAAATCTGTGAGACATGCGGCACATGAGGCAGTTAGCTGATTAGGATCAAGATTAGGTGTTGGGTGCTGTGGCCAGATAAACCAACATCTGGAGGCTTTAGAGTAGGTTATGGGTCACTCATGACAGCAGTAGTGACAATGTCTGGAGCAGAAATAGAACGTGTAGCGTGTATGTATTTTTCTCTTCAAATCTCTATACTCATTATATTCCTCTGCCATCTCAGTTAGTCTTTTTATTTAGATACCAGTCTGCCCCCCAACTAACAAAGGACAGGAGGTGATCTCTCTTTGCACTGATATCACAAGAAATAATACAACACTCGACGTCAACACCCCAGAACCCTCTAGGAGTGTTGTTACATTAGCCTCACGTCAGACAATAACAACAACAGAGACTAAGGAGCAACGTTTCTTGGATCCCTTTGCCACTCAATGCTGACCTTTCAATAATCATGGTAAAGCTTCCGCTCTGCTGTGACTCTGCTATCCTGTCCATCTGCTTCATTATTCTGCCACTGAAAACTTGCAGCCTTGCACTCCAATTTCTTTGGATTGTAATAACAACAATGGCCTTCTTCTCAATGAGCTTAAACCTTTACCCTCTTACGCACTTTTAAACTCATCCCATCGATGAAAATACCTCCCCCTCTCATTCCCCTACTTCTCTGTCATGTGTTTAATCCAGCCAAATGAAACAGCACTTAAATTAAGGGTGGTAGCTTAATTTCTGACAACTCCATTAACTGAGTCCATGAGGTGGAAAAAAACAATCATGTTTAACATTTATGGCAATTAACAAAAAGCACAAAACCATAATTTATGTGTCTGCGAGGCGACAATGGTCAGAGCAAATGAATTATTTCAGGACGACAGTTGATCCTTAATGGAGGGAAGGCAACAGTTACTGTGTCAACACAGCATCCAAAGTGATGCAACTGTTGAAAGGAAGTACAGCAAGCAGTCTTGTGCTGATGCTGAGGTTGAAAAACATTCAATTTTCTATGTGTGAATGGAGAGTAAAGATAGACTGAACTACACTGACAACATTTCTTAGCGTTTTTATCGTTGGCTTTTCTTGATAATATCCTAAGAGGCAGGCCCCATTGAGTGAGGATAATGGCAGCCATCACTGTAGGCACATTCCTCTCAAGACATGAGATTGAATTTAATGAAGTCATGCCTATTAGAGTGCACCTCCTTACAATGTTACTGGCTCTTTGTGGAGGTTTAATCCTGTAGACTGCACCATAGCAGTGAAATATGTCTTATCAGTGCTTGGGGCTAACATTCTAGTCTTTGGCATTAGAGACTGCCTGGGATGTTTGAATGTGACAGAAACATTAAGCTGAGATGCTGTAACTAAATGGTTGTGAATGAACTGGCCTGTGCAGAGAAAAGAGCCATTTTACACAGAATGAAGCTTCCAGATCTGATTGATTTGTGAACAACACAGTCAAATTACATTTTGGAAGCCTTTTCGCAAGCCGCCTTTCAGCTGCAGTGATGCCATGAATGCCATCACCCTAAATACATTGTAACTTTACAGAGGAACTTAAACTCACTAAACACACACACAAAAAAAAACTACTTTCTACTTTCAACCAAACACAAAAAGACAAAAATGTGAAAATGAGTCATTCAGTCATCCTCCTGACTCAATATGATTAGCCGTGCTGTCTCCGAAAAGCAGCACTGTGCACCAACTGAATTTACTTTCATTAAGCCAATCTCCTTCTCGAACGGCTTTCAGGCCTTCCCTTTCTCATCACCCCCCCTTTCTGAGCTTTTGGGCTAATTTAAAACCCAGGAAACAATGTCCTCTTTCAGTCCTACCGGTCTGGTCACAATGCCAGCCTCAGTGCCCAGGCTCACTCCATTTGCCTGCCACACACACACTCCTCCTAGCACCCACAAAAGTACCATTAGAAGGGTGTCATTATCTCCCATACATGGGGTGATTTACACTCCAGCCCCTTTTATCTAGCCAATTAGAGCTGGCTGGGGCCCATGGCGCTGCATCAGGGTGTTTATAATGGCAATGGCACCTGCAGAAAGGCCACCACGCAGGCCACCAGTGCAACACCAGATTCACCAAAGCTGTAGATCACATACCCTTGCCCTTTTCTCTCAAATGTAATAATAAGAAGAAAATAACCTCAGGTCTTTGTAGAAATTAATCATGTTCAAGTTGATTCAGGCAGTAAAGTTTTCCACTGGGGAACTCATGTTGTGTTTCAAAAGGCTGAGGCACATCTGGCTTCCATAATGACAAACTTAGATGTAGAGCTGAGCAGCAGCTGACCTAATTATAGTGGAATTTGGAGCTTTCCGGAACTTAAGTCATTGTGAGGGAAGTGCCTTTTATAAGTCTTTCTGACTAATCTCAGTAAGAAATGCTGCTGACGTTTGTCTCAAGCAGTGAGTCCTTTAGCTGTCTGCCAAAGACTTTAGACTCACTCAAGAAGGGGGCCCGTTTTAACTCACCCCCCTCCCAATTACACTGGTATTACCAACTTGACCTGCAAAACAGTGGATCAGCTAAATCTGCTCTGCAAAAACATGTAAATAATTGGAATACTTACAGGTTTAACTACCACACAGAGAGAACATTATACAAAGAGGAGAGAATGGAGACACCAGAAAAAAAAGACATACTGCAGAATGGGAAATGCACAAAGCACATGAGCCTGTCCTTGATACTTTAAACAAAACAACTGTGTTAGTGTTTTCTTGGTGAATGGGTAAAACCGGTAACGTCATACAGAAAATGGTACAGTATGTGATGAACCATGCACCGACCTTGAGCTGTGAGTGTCAAATAAATCAAGTTAAATATATCATGAGTAGTCTGTTTCATCTCTCCTCATATATCCAAACCCATAAAACAAGTTGCTACTTCAAACACCCCTCTTTATCATTCTAGTGAGAGGCTCCCCCTGCCCTCCTGTCAGACTGTTCATCTCTTTATGTCTCCCCGTCTTTGTGTCAAACAGGCTTCCTCAAAGCTTTCTTCATCCCTCATGTCAGCGTGATTTCAACCTGTACGGCTCTCCTGTTAATTCAATCTCCTCATCACCAGCCCCATCATAAAACAAATGCATGGCCATTGGCGAAGACATGCTCTGCACTGCACTCTTGTCTCTTCTAATGAGGTCAATTAGCTGTGAGTATATGTAAATAGAAACAGTGAAGAGGTCAGACATTGTCCAAAGTGGGGCACAGACAATAAAAGGTTTGCACTGTGATTGTTAGTGAAGCTTAAGAGACTACAATATGAAAATGTTTGCTGGAATGTGTAAAGGTTACGCTCCAATTTAGGGAAATGGGTTGGTTGTGCTTCTGCAAAACAAATTTTGGTTAAAAGAAGGCTGGGGTGAATTTTTAATAATGCCACAGCTGGGGCAACAGGTTAGGCACTATTGTCATTCAACAGTTCACACAAATTAAAATATTAACCCATTCATTATTCATGTAGGATCTTGTCATCTTTTGCAATACAGCATGTTTTTCATGGCCTCAGTGTTTTTCTTCTATCTGTAATTATAACTCCACCCTGCACGACGGCAGGGGTGGAGGACATCCCATAAGGCTCGCAGGCAAGGTGTTGCTTCCATCAGCTTGGTCTCTTGTCCTACAATCATTACAGCATGGTCTTGTCTTAACATGTAAAAACACACCCTAAATAATACAGGTTTGGACAGCAATATTGAAAGTATCAGAGATCACTAATTGTAGGTGTAGTAATTATGTAATTATGCACCATCCCATCTTGTGTTCAGCCATTAGACCAACTGTGAAACTCTATTCTTTGCGCCCAATAAAAAGTGAAAAGCTGTAGGACCCCAGTTTCCTTCTGGGCTCAACTACACAGGGACTGAGATTGATCACTGATGAATACCTGTTACGTTTTGTGCAGCTTCAGACAAATAGCATCAGACGACAGCATCAACAAACACACCCGTTGTTCTCAGTGTCTGCAGGCAAACAACAGCAGACACAACTCTCTGCTTCCACTCAAAAGTGAGTTATTTAAAAAAGCACTGACGCAGGGAAAGACCAACACAGTACAGTGCATTTGTATGAACAGTAATATTCTTTGAAATGACTTTATCCATTCCTCGTTTCTAACATCATGTGTGCAGTGCGCTGTGATAGCATCCTACGATACCTATCCAGCTGACTGAAATAAACACATTCAATTGTAACACCTTTTTCAAACTAGAATAATTCTGTTTTAATTCTCACCTCTCTCATCTCTTGGGAGATGGTGTTCAGGCGTTCATTCTCAGACTGGGTGTTGGTAAGGATGTTGCGTGTCTGGCGGAGCTCGGTCTGCAGCTCCAGGACCCTCTGCTCGTAGTATGCCTCCTTGCAGGCAGACTCCTGGATAAGAGACTCCTCACGGCTCTCGCCATCCGCTGCCACCTTCCTGTGGTTGGAGTAGGCTTGTCCAAAGGCCTGGAGATACAGTAGAGGAAGCAAAGAACTGTTGGTTAGACGCTAAAGTGTTACAAAATGCGGGGATTTGTTGCAAATTCATTGTTAATACTATTTAGTAGCCAAACTAGAGATATAAATCAGGGGATGAAGCACTAACTGGTTATTAAACTGTTGAATATCAGGATTGTAACTGATAAAAGTTTGCTTGTGATTCAGCCATTTTAAAGTGACAATAATCTCTAATACAGTGGTTCAGCTGGGGACTGGGGCTCAAAAACCTCCCAAAATACTGCCGTTGCTCTATAGAGATAATCAGTTAGGCTCCATCTGGGCTGCATCATCCCGTCTTCCCCCTTGTGCCCCCATCTCTCCCTCCCCTACCCGCAGGATGTTGACCTCCCCTGCACATGCTCTGCAGTGACTCCACGGATGGAAAAACCAAAACAGGAAAAGTAGAGCAAATGGCCTTGTGTCTGGGTGATCATGTGAAGCCTGTATTCTAATGCTCTTAATACCTTAGGGGATCATCGCAGAGTACGGGAAGGTCAGCAGATATTTCATTTTTACGGATTGCCAGAGGGGGGTGAAGTTTATGAAGATTAAATAACTATAGAAGACGTAGGCTAGTAAGGGAATATTCTCTGTTGAAAGGCTGAGAACAGTCATGTAGTTTGACTGTGCAATATGAAATACTGTTTCACTATTAATAGTGCTGCCTTAATTTTGACCTTAATTTGTTAATTGCCTGCAAGGCAGCAAAATATGAACAGGTACAAATAGAGACAGACAGAGAGCGAGAGATCATAACAGCAGTGGAATCTAGGTTAGACTATTCTCTCTTCTCAAAATAATTAATCACCCTGATTACAGATTTCATTTCCAATCCTCTAACCACCAACGATCTGATGGAAATTCTGAATCTCATCTCTCCTCGCAGCTTGAGCGCAGTCAGTAATCTGAAATCACCTGAAGCGCAGTATCTGACCTTGTGTTCAGCTGCAGTGCACTCGCTCTTCTCTCTGACCTGCTACCCCCCTTTACATCTGCACGTGACTGGCTGCTGCAGGATGTTATCTGTTTGACTGCATATCATGTTAATCCAAGTAATTCCTTTAGAGAAAGGAAAATCTGGAAATTTGCATTAGTTGAACTAGCCTACTTGTGCGAATTTGAAAGTGTAGTTTAATGGGTTACAGGTATGTGACATCGTGTCTCGTGCAGAATATCTCACATTGTGAATATAACACATTCCAGAAAAGATGGCGATCCAATCTGGGAGATAGTAATGATGAACAGATATACTCTCTCACTGGGTCTAAATGCTTTATTTAAAAGCAAAATCAGTTTGAAATGGTGCCAACTTTGTCAGTAACATGAGCAACCTCATCTGTAGACATTCTGTGAGCGAACCTCTGAACAAACAACCACATGTCATAAGACCTTCTCACTTTTACAGATGAACTGATATCTGCCAACATTTTCAAACCAGTTATAGTAGATGGAACTGAGCCAACACACTAGAGGTGAAATTAGCTGACTAATCGATTAGTCAAGTGACAGAAAATTCTTTGGAAAATATTTTGATTACACATTTAAGTTACTTTCAAGCAAGATGCCAAACATTTCCTAGTTTCTATGAGGATTTGCTGCCCTCCAACATACCATGTCTGCACACGCACACATACACACCATCTTCACATAAGAAAAAAAAAGCTAGTAATCATGGAGTATTTGTGCTTCAATAATCTTATAACCAAGGTTATAAGTGTTGACTTTCAAGTGTTTGAAAGTCAACATATCTGTCAATAAACAACTAATAGCAGCCACTCTAGATAACAGATCTGTTAAATAACCCTCCTCATACCTTCCACACCACCTCCCTCCAAACATCACCATTAATCATCAGGAAACTATATTTGATTACGAAGTCACAACAAGAGACAGGATTAACCCAATCACAAGCAAGGGGAATCCCATCATTATAATCTTGGTGCATGGTGGACATCGAAGGGGCTCCAATCAATCCAATCTACGAGGACTGTCCTTCAAACAAAAAGTAGAGGCCCTAGCCAAAACCCACTGACCCAAGCCCTTTAATCTCAACTCACCAAGCGTGGGTTTATGCTACTTTTAGGGGAGGGTAAATTGGGGATGCACGCGACCAAGCCTACAATCCCACAGTAAGCTGCCCACCCAATTTATAATTCATCTTTAGCTTGCCATATGTTGCAGCTTTTTTTCTTTTCTTTTTGACATTGGGTGCATGGATTATTAATCTCTTGTAAAGCTAATCAAAGGGAGGTCTTTAGTCATTAGCACGCTGTCTGGACTGGATTTCCTCACAGATTTTTCTCATAGAAGCCTATGGCTGACATTATGGCGCTACATAAGGAAAAGTCAACAATTTCCCCTCTAGCTTTATGCCCCTACAGAACTCTGTGTCTGATTCCAGATGAGTGCATACATTATGGGCTGAGGTTAGATACCCTGCTGGCCTGGTCTTTATAATTTGAAGGAGATCAAAGTACATAATGACTGTGATCAAAAGCACCATGTGACTGAGGAGTTGATATGAAACCAGTCACCTCTGGTCTTGGTTCTTCTTTTCTCGGCCGTCAGATTTATTTATTACTTCCTCATACATTGCTTACACCATAACAGCGGATCTGACTACCCTAGTCATAGGATTAGCACATGGAAACCTTCAAAAAGGTATAAATAACAACTCTAGCATGGGTGCATTTATGCAGACTAATTTAAGGACTCTGTTGCTATGCCTGCATTATTTGCTTTCATTGAAGCCTATATCCAAATACTGGTTTGTCTGGTAATGACGTTTATTTTACACTCAGGGTGTTAAACTCAATACACCATGTATAGGTTTATCTTTTAGCAAAACAAATGTTGCTAGTTCCTTGACAGGAAAGTCGTTATTTAGATTTAATAAACTCCATGTTGGAACAGGGAGTTATCGTTGCATTGTCCTCTGATCTGAAGGAAACCAAATCTAAAATTCTATTTTTTTTCTCCCGCTGGCATAGATCTGTGTTTCCGTGGCATGAAATGAGAATAGTGTGCGGGCAGAGATGTCTCCAGAAATATGGTTACTGCGGACCCTCGGGAGTGTAGAATAAAACCAATGGGTACATTTAAGTTAATATTCATACATACACAGTATCTGTACACAGGGCTAGATTTAAGTTGTCAATACAAGTGAGTCCTCTTGACACCCTGCTTTAGGACCAATACCCAATTAGAAAACTCTCTGGATTTGGTACAGATTCTTCTATCTCTAGTCCATCTTTAATCATCTTATTGTTAAAGTTTCCATTTATCCCCTGTAGACTCGCAGCTGGGATCTAATAGGAAAGTGAAGCTTGCTGCACAAAGACCAGGAAGAGAGGCAGACAGAAATGGAGATGTGGAAACAGGATAAGTCAGAGAGAAGAGTCAGACAGCTTCTTTGTTGCTGAGCCAGATTAAAAGCTGCAACTTCCATTCGTGCAATCGTTATAGTAAAGAAGTTAACCTTTGCTTAGCTGTAAGTAGGTTGCTACATCCTCGTGATGAGATAGAAATTAAATAAAAAGACATGCACAAACACAAACCCAGAGACACTGGGTGACAAAACCCGAAGAAGATTCAAATCTAAATTCCAGACCCATAAACATGGGCAGTAAACATGTCAGTGAGATGGCTTCCCTTATCCAAACACAGCTTTTGAGGCATAATGCCAACATGAAAATCTTACTAGCTGATGCCAGATATGGCACAGCAGGGCATGCCAACTGTGAAACACCAGCAGACACAACCTAAAGATGCAGTAATGTGATATGAGAATGCATTTGGCAAGACTTGTGGACCAGAGAGGGTTGATGTTGAGCTGAGATGTTCAGTCTCTTCGTCAGCATTCTTGGGCTATGACAGAGACAGTCTCTGATGAATGCTGAACATTAACGCTGTGTCATTTAGATCAGTTTAGTTACCCACACAGATGGCCAGAGTGCTGGGGTTGACCTTGGATGCAAAAGCAGTTTTCCATTAACACTGAAGGCCGGTCAGTGTTAGACATTGTAGGCGAGGAAGAGAGAAAAAAAACCAATACACTGAATGGATTCTCTCTTTCTGAGACACTCTCTTTCCCCCTTTCCATCTCTATTCACAGGCCACTGCACAGCCAGTGGCTTTGAAGGGACAGATTGCTTCGAGGTGTGTGTTGATCTATATTTAGCTGTCCACAATCAACTGTTAGAATACAGATCTCTTGTGGCATGAAGTTAAATAGGCATCTGGCGAACAAGTGGCTTCCTGCAGCACTGCAGGTTGACCCACTATACTACATCAAATAGCCTCACTACACCATTCTTCATTTATTTCTTTAGGACATAATAGCTTACTGTGTTATTTCTGCTTTAACAGGCTGTATAACATGGTTCTGTGAAGAATGCAAACCATGTCACGTGGCAGTGCATTTTGTTTTAGTTGACTCAATTTACTGAGCGCACAGTTGCTGATAAGTGCATGTTATGCCAAAGCCAATGACAAATTCTATAATGAGTTACAGAGAAGCTAATTATTTACTTCAGACTTTACTCTTCATTTGGGCTTTGATGGAAATGGAAAGATGGATTTGCTTTCATCCCTTCACAAATCCGTGGAGGTTAAGATTAACTCCCCACTGGTTTGAATTCTCCCCTTCTAGCTTTGCTGACAGTTTCTCTCCATAACAGCAACTTCAAATTTGGACCTTTCAAGAAGGGATTTTCTATGACAAAATAATAAGCGGAGTAATTTTAATATGTAGAAAAAACTGTCATATTTAACAGTTAGATGTAAGGGAAGCGTTATATGGACCAAACAGAAGGAGAAATGCAAAAGAGGGAGGCAGAGATGTTAGCTGTTGCCTGGCACAGAGCCACATTTATTCACTGCATTGCAAAGAGCCATTGGGCTTTTATTCGCGCGCGCACGCGCACACACACACACACACACACACACACACACACACACACACACACACACACACACACACACACACACACACACACACACACACACAC
>JAVQJD010106232.1:0-36035 GCA_036023655.1 Nannoperca australis
GTGTGTGTGTGTGTGTGTGTGTGTGTGTGTGTGTGTGTGTGTGTGTGTGTGTGTGTGTGTGTGTGTGTGTGTGTGTGCACGCGTGTGTTCTCTATGTTAGAAATTGTTAAATTAAGGACAGCAAATAATTTTTTGGTGTGTGAATGAGACAAAGATCCGGTCTCTGCTCCTCACAAAGATATCAAACAAATCTGCAGTTATATATTTAGGATTATATGGTCATGTAACAGACCGAAGGCAGAGAAGGAGTAAGATGCTAAAATAAGTAATGTTGGAAATCCTCTGACCTCTAGTTTAACGCTGTTATTTCATGTCTCAGTAATCTTGTTAAGGCTGCGATCTTCACTTTTGCTTTTATTGACAGGAATTCAAATTGAATTCAACAATATTACAATCTTTGTTAGTGTGTAAGTTTCTCAGTGGTATGTGTGTGATGGGAAGACAGTGTAGGCTCCCCTCTGCATACATTAGCCAGTTGTTGGGACAGCGTTGGCAGAAGAGGAGCCCTGGAGAGCCCTACAGGCTCGGGAAGGCCCCTCATAATTGCCCAATGTCTGAAACACTAGATCTTTCCAGGGACTTAAAGTCTAGATCTGATGTCCTCAATCACAACTACCTCCGCCTCCTGACAGCCCACACACCTTGATTTTTACTGCCCATCACTCTGCACTGTTGGAGCATTAATAGAAATATAAAATCCAAAAAGCTGAAGTCATTTTAGGTTTTACAGGAGGTGTGACTGAATAATTAGACGGTACAAATGCTAATACAGAGGCAGTGGGTCTTCTGGTCACCGGACCATTAGGATTAAATCCCTTATCTGTGCTGGTCGGATCCTTATCTTGTTAAGTCATGACAGTGCAAAACCAGACAGCAGAACTGTGTCTGGTGTGTGTGTGTGTGTGTGTGTGTGTGTGTGTGTGTGTGTCTTTTCCCTCAGGAATAATTTTGGGGTTCCCTGCTGACTGTGTGTCCTCTTGACGCTCCAGACTTTAGAGGTCAAAGGTGGACGAGTGTAGACTCAAACACAGACAGATATTGGTAGTCATGAGGAGGGAGTCCCTCCTGTATCTCTACTCGACACTTTCTTTGCTATTTTAGTCCGAAACTGCTGTGTCAGTCATGTGACGTGACACTCACACATGATTATTCCATATGAAAGAGTAGAAGTGTAGATATATGTTAGGCAAGCTCACTGGCCTTCATGATCACGGCTGGGAAAAAAATACGACAATTTGGATTTGGATTTTTATTCGGTCACTAATTTCCTCTGTCCTGTTGTCTCTCTGCAGATTGTTGATGTGGTGTGTGGAGAAAAATCACAGATTGGCAACAACTTTGGATCAAAGAAAAGGACTTCAGGCCAGATTGGACCAATTTAACCATTTTTGTTGATTTTCTGCTGTACAATTAAAGTATCTGACAGAAACATTTTGTGATGGACAGTCACTACTTTGCCTCTGAACTTACACACACACACACACACACACATGTGAAGATGAAACACTAAATCTGGACCAAATCCATGAAAAAGACACACAGATACATTTTTTTATTTACACCAGAGGTGTTTCTACTGTTAAACAGCAAATGTGTTTTGTGGGTTAAGAATTAATATATTAAAATATATAATAAATAAAGTGTGTTTTATTTTTCTAAATATATTAATGATAATGTTAATTGATGTAAAGTGACATGATTTGACTGATGGTTGTAAAATACATCCATCCAGGTCTACCTGCTGTGATTGATCCAGCTGTGTGTTCTGTGTTTTCCAGAGTCGTTGGAAGTGTTTTTGTTGTGTTTTTATGTAAAAGTCAGAGCTGTCACTCTGTACTCATCTCAATGTCAAGGAAGAGTCAGTAAAAAAAACACCCTGAGGTATTTTCTCACTGAGTGTCATTTGAATCATTTGAGTTGCTGTAAAACATTTTGTGTGTACATTGTGTAAATATACATGTGATCAATAAAGAGAAGATTGAATTTCAATTTTTTTTCCAGTGAATTTATTCTGTTTTTATATTAAATATATATTCAGTGCTCTCACATTTATAATTAAAGCATAGCAAATGTTTATTACTGTATCCTTCACATGATTTTCTTCTATTGTATTCAAACATAGGTCTAGTGGTGTAATTTAGTTGTGGAAACTGTGAAAGTGGGCATTTGTAATTACATAAAAATATGTATTATAAGATTTTTGAGTTTCTTTCAGGTATAAGACTTGAAATAAAAAAATTATTGTCTATTAGTCCAAAGGCCCAACACCAGCTAAATAAAGCTACTGTACAGGCCAGACTCCTCAAAGAAAGCTAATAATACAATGGCTAACCCTAGCCATTGTTCTTACACTAAATAGGTTATTAGTGTAAAATTGCAATAAAAGCTTAATTTTTATTTTAGTTTTCTTTATCGACATGAGCTTTTTATCTACAACAAATGATGCATTTTTCTTTTTGAAGCTTAACTCGAGGAAGAAATGTAGGCCCATGTAAAACTATCCACGGGCCCAGAGTACAGTAGACCTACATAATTCTTTGTATTTTCAAAAAAAGAAAAGAAAAGGTGTTGTTCAAAATCAACTCATCTTTAACATAGTAAAAAGTCTCTTGGTTTAATAAAATTATACACATTTCTTTGTAGCACAATCAGAATAGCATGTATTTGTCATTAAGCGTAAGTAGGCTGATGTTATATTTTTGAATCCCCGGGCTATGGGTTAAAATTAACGTGTTTTAAAAGGAAATGGGGTTAAATTTTAAATGAAATAATAATAAATATAATAATAAATAAAAGGTTGTTTTGCTGCTTTTATTTCAGAGAGAGAGGGGAGGGGAGGGAGAGCAGCCATCATCTGAATAAATGCAAATTGGCTCTGCCTCTACCTGGCATCATGCCATGTATCTATAGCAACCACATCCTCTGTCAGCCTCCGTCCATCCCTCCCTCCTTCACTCTCTAATTAGTCGTCTATCTTTCCTATAGCTCTTTTCTTCTGGTGCTTTTTTCTCCCACGTTCCCAGAAACCTGTGCACAAAGAGGCTGCTCCGAGCACCCGGAAAACCTGGACTAAACCAAATATCTCCTCTCATTTAGACAGAAACACTAAGTCAAATCTGTAAATAAAATATTGATTTAATTTCTTTCTACTAAATCACGATACATCTAAATATAATCTTAAACACCCGTCGTATTAGTGATATAAGAGTAATTAGTAATACGAGTCATTTTAATTCATTAGGACTTATTTCAGTTTTTTCTTCATCAGGTTCATATGTTGCTGTGTTGTGTTCACGGTCAAGTTCAAAGCCCCAGCGCGGCCTCGGGCAGAGAAGCGGCACCATCTGACCCATCTCACCTCCCATCAGCTTCAAGCGCCGTGCTGCACCGCCACCTACCGGACATCTGTAGAACTACATCCGGATGAGTTTTCTCATTCACGGGGATGCAGCGCCCTCCGGTGATCATTGGATGTTGCTGTTAATCAGCTTCAATAATGTAATACTTTTATCCAAGTTACATAACTGTGCCTGTTACACTTTGTTTACATAGTTTTAATTAGTTTAGCTTATTTCCCTTTTTGTATTTTATCATATTTTTCCTTAATTGACATTTAGGGCAAAATGTATAATACAATTATATGGCCTTAATTATTTTTCAAGTAAAATATGCAATTGATGCCGGATTCTGTTAAATGTTACTATTAAGTGTCCCTGAAGACCACATTAAACATACTGTATCTGGAGTCTTAATCTAATGCAAAAAGTAACTCCAAGTACAAACAGCCATTCAGGGACAGGAAAAACAGTTCAATAATAATAATAATAATAATAACAATAATAACAACAACAAGCATCGATCTGTTGTCAACATCCAGTTTTATTTGAAATGTTGATATCTCAAAACTTTCCCACAGACACCATCATCACTAGAGACTGGACACAGGGTGTAGTATTAGTAGGTACGTTTACATTCAGTTGGCACAAATCACTGGGATTTACAAAACAGTGTATCACTGCTGCACTGTAACAAAACAATACAAGATGATCTGTTGTAACATGCAAACACAGTAGCATTGTATGTCTGCACACCTATTTAGGGTTACCCACAATTTGGGTTAAAACAATTCAATTTACTTTCACAAGAGCAAATAAGAAAAATCAAATTTTACCGGAGTTTTCTGTTGTGGTGTTTAAGTATTCGTCCTCATTAAGCCACTGTCAGGTTCTCAACAAAACATTTCTTTTAACATACAATTGTTTGGCATTTCATGATTGTCTGGGGTTTTTCCCCAAGCTTGTTTTCAAGTCTCCCTATTGTTGTGTGCTGTGTATTTACCCATCTCCTTTAAACTATAGGTAGATCAACAGAGAGAAAATAACACTCTACACCCTTCCAATTGAAATTGGGGTGAAAATAACCATTAAATGTACTTTTAAATTATTCCTACATTCCTCGAATTAGTCCTAGACTGGTTGGAATGGATTGGTCGGGTCTGTTTGGGAGCCAAGTATCGTTTCTCTCACCCTAGACAGCAATACCCTGCAAGGCAGTTTATAAGTTTTACAAAATTCACATGCAAAAACTGGACCTGAAGTCATACATTCAGTCACAGAGGTCCAACAATCCCCAGACTTCAAACCACCTTCAAAATCATCTGCTGCCCTTTAAGTATTCGCAACTTCGAGACCGAAGAAAGGGTAGAAAATGGAAGCAACCTTCAAAAAGGTTAGTAGAAGTAGCTCTGTCATAGTAAACACGTTACTATTCCTTGCTAGGCACTTAAAAAAGTCAGTAACCACCATCACTCAGCTTTCAGTCGCTGTGTACTTTCTACCATGCAGCATTCTTGCTCGCTTCAGCTCAGAACATGTGCAGGTTTCTGTCATTGAAAAACTGAGCTACACAGATTTCACTCCTGCTACGTAGGCCAAGGGGTAAAGACAACACACTGATGTTAAAAGACTGAACTCGCACCGACTGGTCTGCTGTTAACCCGACTGCATCGCGTTTTTTCACCGTTTGCCGATTCGAATAATATCCGACTATGTTTTGGTGTCTGTCACCAGAGCGCTGCTACATTCTCCTGATTCACTGGACAGTGAGGAAAACAATCACAGCATCCACCAACAGACAGATAAGAGGTGGATAAAAACAGTTGTGGTTCGACTGAGGAAGGTCAGGGGAGAGATGAAAGTTTCATAAATGGAAGAGAAGTATTGGATGGTATCATATCTTAATACTTCAGTACTGAGCAGGGAGTGTCGAAGCTGACAATGAATGCCTGCTTAGATTCGTGCTCCTCTCGGATCAGACAGCTCCCGCTTTAAATAATGATTTCATCAGTTTTAGACAATGCTGCTTGTGATTAGACACATTTAACATTTTGCCGTTTTCTGTTTATATTCCTCAAACTATTACTGTGGTATTGTGGCAAAAACGTAAAAAAAAACTTAACGCAAGTTATCATATCAGCATCAATACATTTAAAATGGCACCAAGTCCAGGAATAAAAGTAATCCGTTAATAAATTGATTAATGGCCCTCCAAAATTTAGCAACTTAAATTTTACTAATGAGTTCATCTTTTAAAAACAGTGAAAACGCAAAGTTTTTGCTGATTAGAGATTCACAAATGTAAAAAGTTGCTTTTTTACAGCAAAACCTTTTACAATTAATATTTTGGGTTGTTGGTCAGTAATGTTACTCTATGATAACATGAAATAATATGAAAAGTGTATAGATAAATCCATAACAAAAAATGATTAGTGAAATCCCAGTAAAATGCAGCAGGTATTGTTTTGGGAGTGTCGTGATACATGTTTCACAAAGGAAACCTGCTTTATTCTGGCGGTGACAGTTTTACCTCCCTCAGACCCGCCTGGCTGTTCACTCAGCTGCTCGCCAGCTCAACCGCCCGGCCCCTGTGTGTGAGCTTTAGTACAGAAACTATTGACCCCCTTCAACAACCGTAGGCCGGCATCAATACTGTTGAAACGGTCTCGCGCATGGTGAAAAGTGAAAACTGAGCACCTAGTCCCGTATTTGACACTGCTCCACATAGCACATTGTTATGTGAGAATTTCATGAGCATTTGAAGAAGTGCTGAGGTAAAGTACAATACTGAGAATGCTAAAATGTGCTAAACGACGCCTGTAACGGAGAACTCGATGTGAATGTTCTCTTCGCTAGATGCGTGCATATTTCCAGTCACGCTAGTCCATTAGCAAATACTGCTACAGCTCTACAACGTGAGTGAAACGCACCCTCGTTATGAAGTGGTTTCTGTGACTAAATCTGAATTAGTATGTTGCCAAGTTTTAAACAAAACACACTGCAGATGCCACACCAACAACTAATGGAAGACAACGTGTGTATACTGTACATGTGACCATATGTGTGTGTGTGTGTGTGTGTGTGTGTGTGAGAAACATACCAGTTAGAAACACCTCACAATATATTGTAATCCAAGTCAATACCACCACAAGATTAAAAGCACTTGGCGTCAACAACAACAATGGAGCTTTGTAAACTTCATTGTTAGTATTCATCGCAGGGCTGTTGGATTCCGTTAGATTATGGGTGTTCCTACTAAATTGGTAAATCACTATATATGATTTCACAATAGGAAAGTGACCTATTCAATTGCTTGAGGTGCGACTCTGTCAATAGGAGGTTAGACTGGAACTGGATTCTTCTGCCAGTATTCTCAACTGGCACAGAAGTCTCCCTGCGTATAATCTGTCTAATCGCCTGCATTAATACTTCAGACAACAAAACACATTAACCACATTTTACAAAGCCCACTGTGAAAACACACAAAATAACACTCTTTATACTTCATATCTGTTGGCACCGACACAAAACGTAGCTCATCTGTCTGCTGTCAGCACAGCGGCTGAAGTACAAATGACAGTCTGTGAATTCCCGATTTAGGAGCTCCACCAAAAGATACTGGACTCACTGTGTTTTCACTCTGTTCAGCTCAAACAAAAACTGATTATTTGACGGCAGCAACAATGCAGTTACCTCTGTGCTGAGCAAGATTTTTGCTCCAAACTCATACTCTGATAACATTTGTGCTTTAATATACCGACACTGCTGCCACCATAGAATCTACAAGGAGCTCATATCTTTAACTTTGGTATAATTCTTTAAAACAAACTCACTCACAACAAAACTAATCTCAAGGGGGCAAATTTGAACTCTTATTAAATCAAAAGCATCCTAAAAAGGGTCATTCTTACTCTTACTCTTAAACCAAAAGGTGCATCTCTGTAGGGATCCTTTCCATAATGTTGTCAGTGGCAAAATCAAGCGCTGGCATTCTTTGACAGGAGCAGTTGCCCAAAAGGATAATGTTGCAGCGTGTTTTGCAGCTGCTGTCTGAGGTAATCTACTGGACCAATTCCAAATCTTTCGGTAACTATTTGTAATTCAGACCCCAAATACTATATTTATGAAAAATAAAATAAAACTAATAAAGGTCCAGGTTTAAAAATACCAGAATTATCCTTTACAGAGGTCAATGGTAAATGGGTGGCAACCTGCATTGCATTGAAAAGTGTCAGTTTTAAGTAGCCACACAAGGCAGTTGTGTTTGTGTATGCGTGTGTGAACCTCTAAACTTGACAAATACACTCACAGGCCTGATCCACGAGGTCAGGAGCGTTATAATTTACGTGTACATACATTATAGCATATTGCACTTAGATGTACATGACAACAGTGTCCACAGGTACTCTGTACCGTCCAACATACCTCACGCCTACAGGGGCCGTACATCCCCCGCTGCACACAGATTATAAAGCGAGAGACAACATTAATATTACCCACACATCCTGAGCCAGGGTGCGTCTGCTTCTATCCAGCAGTACACAATCATCAGTCTCACACTTCCTTCGTTTCTCTTTGTGTATGGGGATCTCGTCACCCCACCATCCCCGTGTTTTCTCTCTCTGTGTCGCTATTATCGAGCCGTGTAGCCCATCTGATGCAGCTTCCTCAACAGAATCTGAGTAAGGTCAAAGGTGGTGAAGCTAATCCCCACCGCAATGGGCCCTTTGACCCAGTTCATACTGAGACCTTTGTAGAGTCCGCGGATAACCCCCTCCTCAAACACGATCTCCTTCATAGTGCCCAGGATGGTGCCGTACGTGTGACCGGTGACTCCTGCGGTCTGCATGCGGCGTCGTACCACATCCAGAGGGTAAGACGCAGACTGGCCGATAAGACCTGCGCACGCTCCGAACGCCAGACGCTCATATGAGTAGGGCTGAGGGCGCCCACTGCGCTCTGCGTGGGACAGGAGGACGTGGAGAAGTGTCATTTGGCGAACAGGTATTTTACATGTGCAACAAAAACCATAGGTATGAAGGAAAGGGGTTGTAGATTAATACAGACACATGTAGACTTGGCAGTGGTAGTGCATTACCTGCATGTAATTTCTTCAGTGTCTCGTAGGTAAAGAAGCTGAGACCGGCGTAGGGCACAACACCCAGCATGGTGGGAGTAAAGCCTCGATACAATGTTTTCAGGCCCTCTTCTCGTGATATCCGCACAAAGACGTGCAGAATGTTGCTGTACCTAAACAAAAGAAATATGAGCATGAAATCGATTCTGGCATACTGGCTTTCACTATGGACATTCAAAAAGCAATCATTTTCAAGTTTGTTTTCATTCAGAGAAAAACTCTACACTCCCAACACAATCAACAGCACTGTGTAAAGCATCATCCCTGAGAGACCTGAGAGAAAAATACTTGCTGCTGTGGTTGTTTTCCAAAGTTTAATCTGGGTATGAATTGCTGTGTGGTGTCACAGTTCCAAAATGTTCCAGATTTCATCCTGAACCTGAACCTTGCAGCAACACTCATACCAGCGCAGCCCCTCGTGTGCTACTGTTAGTGTACATGCGCAGCTAAAGATGACCTTACATTTCCTTTGGCGTTACAGCCATCCTAGCTCGCACCATGTCCAGAGGATAGGTCAGCATTGTTGCCGTGGTACCAGCCATAGACCCAGCCAGTAACCTTGGAAACGGAGGTAGGGCTCTGGAACATAGTGAAAAACAACTGTAACAGCCTTTCACATTTTTCCATTAACGACTTTCAAAATAAAAGCACATAGATGAAGCAACAGATCCGAGTGGTAAGTTTGCCAGAATAAACTAAGACACTTACTTCCCCTGAAAGCCATAGTAGCCTCCCAGCAGCCTCTTGTACTGCTCGTGTGCACAGAACTGGATGGCAGCGTATGGGATGACTCGCACCATGGTGGCGGAGTTCCCCCTCCACAGACTTAAGAAACCATCCTTCAGGTAGGTGCGGTAGATCAACCTGTAGGCCTCCTGCAGCGCACACATACACACATGCTCAGTTCGAATGGAAAATAATCTCTTTTATCCAAGGTTGTCTTTAAACGTGTTCCTGTGATATTAATCTTTGAAGGTCAGACTGAAATCTAATATATTAATAAACATACATTGCATGAATCTAAGTGCACGCAAGTTCATTTTAACTGTGAAAACTTAAAAAAATGTGGCCTATGTTGCATGCAATGGATGCAAGTTAATATCGTCTTATGAATGAGAAGCAAACAATTGTTTTACCAAGGCTGACATTTTATGTGTGATCAAACCTACCTTGGCAGAGAATCTTGCTGAAGACACTGAAAAACAGAACGTATGCGCAAAATAAATAACGTGTGTTTCTCATGACATTTTCTAATATTCTCACCGCTATGCATGCAAGAGCAACGCAGTTAACACATAACATCAGTTCTAGATATAATTCCATGGCACTCATGTGGGTCATTTCTAATCTAGAAACTGTTTCCACTTTTATCTCAGCACAGCATCCAACATGCCTTGGAAGATGATTTTAGTCCTGTCCAATGGGGCGACGGCTGTCTTGGCCACGGCTCCTGCTAAAGCCCCCGAGAAGAGCGAGTTGAGGACAGACCGCGTGTGCTTCAGGCCCTGCACAGCGATGGAGGAAGCACAGTTAGGGTCACCAACAGAGTGGATCCTCTAAAAACTGTTTCCTGAACAAAGATGTTGATTAATTATTCAAATTCAAAGATTAAAACCGATCTGGGCGGAAAAAATACACAAATAACCCATGGACTTGATTATCGGGTGGATTCTGCGTCACCTCATAGCTCACTTCTGACTGACTGGAGGAAGCCAGCGGCAGCACGTCTCCCTGCGTGAGTGATGCCCGTTGCTCCTGGACTCCACTCCCCATCCCCGAGGACTACGCGCGGCTGTCACAGAGCGTGCTCATGAATTCAACCACCGCGGGGAGGGCAGCAACACCAGGCTGCTGAGAGCCGCAGAGGAGAGGGAGGGTCGGAGAGAGAAACAGAGGTCAGTTTCAGGTTAAACTTTTGTCTAAATATAAAACAACAGACAACATATTTAAGTGGCTCTGTTTCTATTCTTGTTACTCTCAGGGGACTGTGTCAGGATCAAGTGACAAGCATGACTCTGACTCTACGAGGAATTGTCATGTGAACACTTACTAATTAAGATAGCTTGATTTTGCCTTCAGGTGTATTGCTTCAAGGCAAGGCGAGTTTATTTATAGGGCACCATTCAGACACAAGGCAATTCAAAGTTGTTGGTTTTTTTACATTAAACATAAGATTTTAAAGTCGTGTGGTTGATCCTGTGGTAATCAGTAGCAAAGTATTCAAGTGTAGCTCTGTGTAAACCGGTAGGCAGAGAAACGTTTCCCAGTTTAGTGCTTTCTTAGAATTGCTGACTGAAGAGGTGTCATGTCAGCATGTGATGCCTGACAGAGGGTGCTTATCTTTAACCGAGAAACTGTACATACAACACGCATCTCAAATGAAAAGTTACTTGAAGAATAACAGACTGCTGCACCTTTGAAGATTATATAAAGACAATGGTCTGTAGAAGAACTATAATAAGTAACATCCAAACATCTCATGAAGGACAGAGTTGAGGACTTGTAGGTGAAAGGTGTCTCTCTAAGCTAAAAAAAAATTTTTAAAACAAGGACACCACTGAAGCTCCTCCCTTGCCAACATACCAGGTTACAGTCTTACAACACCATCGTACCACCAGGACTTTCCTGCCCCCGTCAATAAAGACTTACAAGAGTAGATGATCTGGGGCGATCTCACTTCCTGCATGTTTAATAATGATCTTGTCACCTATTCGTGCAACCTTCAACCCCCACAGGCTCACTGCTCCATTATTACACACTGTGCTGGGCTGTGTTTTACACGATTTTTGTAAGGCTGATTATATTCATGACTGAATTAACCTGCCATGTACTTCTTTAATTAATCCTTTTGTAACATCCAAACAATCTACACAACAGCAGAAATAGTGACAGATTTCTATTCTTGCATTCTTTTTTGACTCCTCACTCAGTGTTTTGATGTCAGGCATATGATTTGTTTTTTCGCATGAGATATCACTAATATTTTATTATATTATATATAAATCAATTATAGTCCTATTCTGATTTTCTTTTGCACAGTAATAAAAAAGAATTGATAAAAGTATCGACAAAGTATCAGAACTTTAAAGACTATCGATAAGATTAGTGGCACATCACAAGATGTCAGAACTGAATGAATGTGACATCATAACATTGATCTGAATATACCTGAACTGATAGCTGGATTTTTAAGACCAATGTCAATATCAATATTTGTGAGTTTGTTTTGTTTTTTTATTTAGATGAAGACATGACGAGCATAAACATTTTTCATATAAATATGGTTGTGAAAAAGTGATAAAGTGGATTTAAAAAGGTGGTTAATACACAATTGGGGCCGAGATGTTTAATGAGCAAGACAAGTTGAAAAAGAAACTTTTGTAACTATTGTTCTAAAACTACATCAAGTATGTCTTTGCCATTTCTGTACTGCAATTATACACCCACATAAACAGATACTGACAGATACTTCACTAAACAGAAGCTTGGTCCAGGGCCAGAACCATAGAGATGCTGAATATTTGTTAAATAATCATACATTACTGGGACAGACTCCACTTTGAAACATCAGTCAGTTCAAGGAGTTTAGCAACAGTTAAGAGAATCAAGCTAAACAAGATGGCGGGAGAACGCCACGAGACACGAGAGCAAACGAAGCGTCTGCTGAGAAGCTGGGTAGTCATGGGCAACTACTATTGGCATCAGTACAACAGTGATTCAAGCCAGACTCTCAAATGAGAAGATTGACCTTAGAATGCATCCCCTTTCACTCCACCCACTGTCCTTACATACACGCCACCATTCACCCCTCCCAGCAGCCTCCGTCCCCATGCATATCATTTTACAGTCCCTTGTTACTGACTGCTGTGTTTGCTGGGCCTCAGACTCGGCTGCAACACCAAGACGTTCCCCACTCGTCATCCATGGTCCAATACCCCAATCGCAAAGGAGAGCTAGACGTGTCCATGTGGATCAATAGTGGGAATCAAGGACACAGCGTTCCCTTTTTTATGTGTTGAGCTGTTTCAGTGTGAAACTTCTGTGAACAACCTGTGCTTTCAGCTGGGTTAGCTACATGGTCACCAGTAAAATATCAATGTATCATTAAACTGTAGTGTGTCAGAATGTGTGCGTGGAGATACAGGGTGGAGCAGCGACTAACAGTTATTTTATTACTAAAGGTATGGCTTCTTTTTTTCAGTTAATTGTTTAGTTGGCAAAATGAAAATAGGTGTCACAATGTTCCTGAGACCAGGGTGACATCGTCAAATTGTTTGTTTTGTCAGACTAACAGCCCAAGAGACATCGCATTTACAATGGTTCAGAGAACAGGCAGCACGTCCTCACATCAACAGGTTTGATAAATGATTCATCGATTCATTTTCTGTCAATAGACTTTTTAACTGATCGATTAATTGTTTCAACTTTAAATATGTCAACTTTAACAGAATCCTGAGTTTGTGGAGTTGCTGTAGTGGACGGCATTGTGTTATGTAGTGTCTTTTTGTCTGCCTCCTGGCATTTGTTTTGTTAGGCTACCGTTTTATAACAGCACTGTATCCCATATGGTATTATTTTTAGTATCATTGTTATTCCAATTATTTGCGCCAACACTGACAGTGGATAACCACGAACAGGGTATTGTTACAATTAAGCATCGTTAGTTTTGATTTAGACATTCATTCATACTGACTGATGCACCCACCAGTCCTGTTGAAACTTGCACACTAAACAAACAGCCACCCTTTGCAGCCAGCTAGCTGTCACATGTTACAAACTCTTTTGATTTCTTACCTTACAAATATGACACCAGCTCGATGTTTCCTGGTGTTTTGATATCCCTCACTTGGTGCGTTGTTTCAAGTCGATAGCAGGTTCTTCGGAAGCGGTTTATAAGTTTGCCAAATAGCAGGTTAAATAGCGTTAGCTAGCTGTCAGCTTACCGCTACGTTACCGTTAATGTGACTCTCGTCGACAGCGTTGTGGAAACGTAAGTAGTGAGCTTCGGTCTTGATAGAAATGTCTCCTGGTGTTGAAGGCACTGTCTTTTACACATTTCTCTAATGCATTAGCCTCGCAGGGACTTCAAGTGACAGACACCGTCCATGCTGTTTTATATCTACTGTTTCAACTCCTGACAGCCAGCGACCCGAGGCAGTTAACGTTAGCTTGAGGTTTGACAAGGACGAGCGCTGCGGCATTGTGGGAAATGAAGTCTGAATGAGGAGGGGCACGTTTGGATAGGTTGGTTACGGGGGCGTGAACAGGAGACACACTTGGCACGGTTGCCTTGCCGTAGCTCCTCCTGGAGTTGTTTTGTCTCTGGACGTCAGCCTCAGTGTATGTTATCTACACACAGTGAGATGAATGTGAGGCACCCACAGTGAGTTTTATCACAATCATGCAGAATATACTGTGTTATGTCGCCAGAGGTAGGTCTAAATATCAGAGATTTCAGTTTTACACTCCAATCGTGTATATACAAAAACAGAAACAGAAAAAAAAAGGGAACGTTTAGCTCTAGTAAAAGTATAAGGCAGTAAATACATGTTAAAATTTGCCAACATGGGAAAGGAATGTGCCCAAAACTGTGCAGTTAAACTATTTGCATAGCAGCAAATACATTTATATTTACCCATGGCAAAAATGTACACACACGACATCTCATGAACATACACGTGGTGCAGATATGAAATTGGACATCAGAGTAAACTGTGTAAGCACAATATTAATCGCAAATGAACCGTGCAACAGGACTACAATGACCTTTTTCTACTTGTCAAAAAAACAGAAAAAGGACAGAGAATATATTCAACTGATCGAGGGCTTTATGAAGACTTGGCTTGGTTGTTTACACTGCTCCAAAGCCTTTCCTACAACTACTCTGTACAAATATGTCTAGCTGGTAGCTATGTATACCAACATCCTAACATTATATCATTCCTACATTTGCATTTCAGCCAAACTCATGGTATGGGTGTAGAGTGATCTCTCCTCCTCTTTTAGTTGGAGAGGCTGCCATGTTTGCCAGTCCACAGCTCTCGGAGCTCCACCTGGCATCCCAGATCTCTGAGGGCTGCTTTGCAAACGTCACCACAGTCTTGATGGGTCTGTAGCGCCTGAGCGATCAGGGCCTCTGCTCCCATCTCCAGGATTGGTTGGCTGTAGTTCTGCATACGTGAAACCAGGTTTCTCATCAGCATACAGGCCTGTTTCTGTTTATAAAGAAATCAAACAGGGACAAATGAGTTGGCAGACTTCCATAGGGCCGGTTTCTTTTTAAGTAATCTTATTCATTATTAATGACCTAATATTACCTGCACATTGACTGCATCAGTATGTGCCTTCATAGCCTGAACGGCTGCCAAGGCACCTCCATTCTCCATGATGACTTTGCAGTTGTCAGGTTTACGCAAAGCAAGGACAGAGAGGCACGCACAGCCCTGCTCACACACCTACAGCAGTACGGGAACATAATCTTAGGACATTTGCAGAATTTCTTTATAACACAAATGTATGTTTATCCAACAAAAAACAATGTGTAATAAAAATAATTATATACTAAATCTGTGGTAAATGTTAGATCAAACCTATTCTTGGTCAGTTAGTGCGTGGGTATGACATTTAACTCACTCCAGCATTGCTCGTGTGTCTGTTCATGGCAATGACAATGAGCTGCACTCCACCAGCATTAACAACAGCATCTTTCACATCATCATTTCCTGCCACGGCTCGTATTGCACTGAGGACCTGCCGAACCAACTCCTGCAAGGAGAAAACCAGTTCAATGAGCAGAACAAACGTGGCATTTGAATCTTGAATCACAATATCTTGTTTTTAGTTGGGTACCGGTGACTCATAGCTGTCTGCAAGCAGCGTCATCATGAGTTTCAGTCCTCCAAGATCACAGATGTCTTGACAGAACTCGTTCCTTACAGCCAGACGGGACAAAGTGGCACAAACCTCACTCAGAACAGAAGTATTATCACGGTGAGCTGTGAGGGAGGAACACAAGCAAAGGAAATGTTATGAATCAAATCAGAACCTGATTCATCAAAAACTAAAGTAGCTGAAGCTATTGTGCTAAACTCCTACGAAAACTAGTCATCAGCTGGCCTTACCTTTCACAGCCTCAATTAAAACCTTCAGTCCATTGTGTTCCAGAACAATAATCTTGGCATGTTCATGAGCGTGCCCAAACGTAACTCGGACATCATCATCAAAGGTCATGACTCTGAGAGCCACAGAGGCCTCCTTAACCAGCTCAGCACATCTGCTGTGTTGCGTAGTGGCACCGGTCAGCAGAGGCAGGACGCCACCTTTTACCAAATCCTGCCTGTTCTGTTCATGTTTCAAACAGCAGTGACGTACAGTGCAGATGGCTACACGCGTGACGGAGGAATCTGCCTGGTACTTCTTAAGGATATCCAAGAGGAACTGTTGGCCCTCTGCATCCAACAAGTCCGGCTGTCCATCAGTCAGGGCAGCTAGAGCGGAGAGAGCGGTCAACACAGCTTCCTGTTCCTCCACACTCTTTTTGCAGTGAGAGAGAATGACGGGGTAGGCGTCTTTTTGGGCAGCCAGGTACCTCTGGGCAAATCCAAGAGAGCAATGCTCGGTGAAGCGTTTCATGTCTGCCGCCACATCCGTAGCACCGGCAGAGTCTTTGCCAATTCGGAGGGATTCCAAAGCCCGTAAGTGAAAAAACATACACACAGTGAGATTTTGCTACATTTGCAGTAAACAGACAATTTTCACAAAAGGGGTCAAGACTTACCTGTAAGACCTCATGTGTTTGCTCTTCTTGTTTGTCATCGGATGACACAACTGGTAAAGCTTGTACTATACAACTGAGGTCCACACCTGAATCCACATGTAAGTTTAGTGTTAAAGACGGCACCCTTAGCTGGATCAAGCACTGACAACAGAGCATTATCCCAGTATGGACATTTCATGGCTCCAGTGAGATGTGTCACGAGACCATTCCCATGCCGTGATAAAATCATTTTGTAGGTTTTAGTGATTAGAGCATCCGCAGTTTGGCCATCGGTGATTTAACTTCAAAGCACGGATAGAAAAACTGGTATTTTGCATTTAATATGTGTCCCCTGTGTCATTATGATTCTCCCAGGAAGTTTACATAGATCATACCTGCCTTGCCTTTATTCACATAGGGACCATGTACAAGCTCTGCATCAACAGTCAACAACAAAACTGTACATTCATCAAATACCGTCATTGTTCTTTTCAGCTGCCTTACCTTGAGACTCAAACTGCTCCACAGCTTCCCTCAAAGCCTCATCAGGCTCCATCTCAAATTCCTCCACGTTTTCCCTGACAGCGGCATCAAAGGTTTCCTGTGTGATCCTCCGCTTCGCCATTTTCACGTTAATCTCCACCCTGAAATGAAGTGTGATAATGGTAATGTCAAAAGATGAAAGACATCAAACGCGTTCATTAGCCAGGATAGCTAGAATAAGCTACTGTTAGCTAAAAGATGCTCTGTTCCTGCTCGTTTCCAACTATGGCTGTTGAAATGTGCAAAGCTACCATGAAATAAATCTGTAATGTATCTTCATAAAATACATTAGTCACTTAACTGTTACCACCGCCCGGTTACAGACAACCTGCTCAATTGTTGTGAATGAAGCGACAACCACTGTCGATTTGCACACTGTTCGTAGTCGCCTCGCAGCTCTCAGTAACGAGCGCGGGGCGTGAATTGTGCGTAACATGTTAAGTGAATAGTAAATCCCGCAAAAGGTCCCACTCATACATGTTCTCGGCGGGGACATTGACTGCTGAAAATTAGTTCCACTAATAGACACTTTCACTTAAAGACAACGTTTTCATAAAATTTTTTGTTTTTACCGGGGTCACAAGAAGTCATAAAAATTACAAATGGAGCAACTGGAAAGTTTCGTATCAAAACAGCGGAGCGCTGCGTGATTAGCCGCCAGAACCGGCACTTTAACGGGGAAATTTTACGTGGGCTTTTCCTTATAACAAAAAATATATTTTGTGATTTATAAAATTCCCGTGTTAAATGCCCACGGTTAGTGGATATTTACCGTTTTTCGAGGTGTGTAACTATATTGTTTTTACTGTTTGCTATGTTTTCCTTACTGTTAACTCGTGGGGTTTTATTTTGAAAAAACGACCGGACGTTATTATTCCTCTGTCACGCAAACCAGAGGTACAAAACACAGGAGAACCCGCCTGCTATAGAGGACCACTTCGGCCCAGCTATAAATGTGTGTATTTTGTTGATGTGTTGTCTGCGGACGACTGAACATGGCAGCGAGCACAGCTGTCCCAGAGTCCTGGTACCAAGCCTCGCTGGGCTTTGCAGAAGTAGTTCCGCATGTCGAGTCCTCCGAAGATCCGTCTGTACGTCCACTGTCTGCAGGCAGTGTTTCAGTTGAAGCGAGGGTCGAGGGTCGACGCCTGGACGCACCTCCAGTTGGGCCCGGTTCTGTACAGACACACAAAGAACAGCGACATGGCCCAGACTCACCTGGAGACACAGTGTCTGATACCCGGCACGAAACATGTCCAGCATCCATATGTGATGCTCACTGTCAAAGTCCACGCTCAGTGTGGTTCTGACACAAATTCCTTCATTTATGTCAGATGTCTCAATTTGAAGATGTGAAGTTTGAAGCAGCAAGTATTCTATCAGAGTTCTACTGTCAGCAGGTAGGTGCATCCAGTCAGACTGTAATAATGTAATGTAATAAAAGTGGTAGTTAGGAAACTTTAATACAATATTTCATCATGTTAAAATAACTTTTGTGCAAAATTAAAAGAATGTACTTTCTGTTGCAGCTTGGTTGTTTTGCTCCGTCATATTCATTTGGTGAATTGATTTGAAGCATGTTTAATTTATGTGTGGGATGTTCTTCTCTCTCAACAACTTGATGCACTAGAGAAGGACTTGGTATCTGTCTGCGATCTCTTAGGAGTTTGCAAGAGTCATGAGCTCAGAGTACACAAGGTAAATGGATCAGTTTCATGTTTGAACACACTGAGAGATTGCACATTGATCTGTGATCTCTGGTTTAATGCCAACATTAAGTTTGGCTCTTCTTTTCTTTTCCCGCAGAGCTCTGTTTTTCCTAAGCAAAGGAATGGTAAGCTTAAATCATTCATCATGCAATTCTGTAAACTGTACGCTCGTAGCTCTGCAGCTGCTTCTGATGGAGCGGAAGCTGAGCGAGGTGCACCCTCTGCTGACACTGTGGGACCATAGCAGAAACCCGGCAGGGTAACCCCATGCAGAAGGAGTCCCTCACAGTTTTTTTTCCTGGTGCTGCAGGTGACACACTAACTGGATGCTGTATCCTTATGTCTCACTACTGGAAAACCACTAAAACCCCACACCAAGAGCTGCATGTAAAAGTAAAATAATTAGATTTCTTTGCGTTTTTCACACAAACATTTAAACATTTTAAATAAAGGAAGACTTCTTCAGTAAATGATCTTTGCACCCTAACCCTAACTAGTAGTACACGCTTGTGTTTATTGAGTAAATTAATGGTTTAGAATGTCATTTTTTCCTTTAAGTATAGCAGCTGTAGTCAGCATTAGGAGAGTAATGGTAACTCATGCTTAATACGCTTGTCAAAGTCAGTTTCATGTTTATGAAAAATATGAAAATGAATTCTACAATAGCATATTCTGCGTGATGCAGCTGCAACATGATTTGCCTTCGGGGGGTTTTTGGACAAAAGGTGACAGTGATGCACTTCCATGCAGGCGGGCTACTTGGAGAAGGCACAGAAGTACGCAGACAAAGCTCTCATTCAGCTGGAGAAGCTGAAGAGTAAGTTTGTTGGAATACGCTCGCTGCTTATTGCACCCTCGGTGACAGTGACGTGGAATCAACGCTGATCCATCCGCACGTGTTCAAAGCGCTGGACAGCGGTCCCATCCTGTCCACGTTCCAAGTCATCCTGCGGGAGCATATCATCTCGTGCCGGCTGGACACAAGGCCTCAGCTTTACAAGAGGTACGTTGTCGGCTGTAGTACTTCATCTGTATGTTGCCAGACTTGCTGATTATCACGAAAAGCCCAGATTCTGTAACACCAGTTTGCTCCTGAGGTTGTCTTAGCTGTTTGATCGTAGTTTAAAATTGTAATGATTCCTGTCTGTGCTTTAGACTTCTCAGGTTTGTCAGCTTTGCCAGCAGCCAGGCTGTTTACAAATCCCGCTGCCCAGCTTCACACTCTACTGGTAAGTCTGTAAGCAAAGCTTTTTTGTTTGTGTTTAAATGCTTTGGGTGCAGAAAGAAGTTGTGACAGAACTGCTTACTGTTTACAAGATGCATCTGTCCCAGATTATATGAAGCATTCACATCTGTTTCCTCTTTTTCTGTTTCAGGGCCTCTACTGTGTCTCTGTGAACTGCGTGGATAATGCTGAGGCTCAGTTCACTGCTGCTCTTCAGGTGAGAGATCACACGGCCCCTGTGGATTGTGAACTCTCCCTCTGACCTCCTGGGTTTATCCAGATCTTTGAAACTCCGTAGAAGATCAAAGATATGTTGTCATAACGCACTAACAAGTGTTTGAATCACTTCCCTAAAAGTTAATAATTTTGAAGACACAGGCTGATCACAGCGATACAATTTTTTGACATTTCAAAAGAGAATAGTTTGGGGTATAAAAGCCCTGGCAATGTGATGCTTAGATGTTCAGTGTTGTCAATGTCTCTCTTTTTTCTGTTAGATGACAGCACACCAGGAGCTGTGGACGTGTATTGTGGCCAACCTGACCAGTGTCTACATCCAGGAAGACAACAGACATCAAGGAGGAGGGAGCTGCTCCTTCCTCCAGGCATGTAAACATGTACATGTCCATTTATATGTTTTTTTTCTTTAGTTTGGTTCTAAACATTTTTTTTTTAATCATCAGATGTACAGTCTTCTCCTGATCACAACTTTTCTGTCAGGTAACTATAGACGCAACATTACATTGTGTAAGTTTCATGTTTTTTTCTGAATTTTAAACTAATTTGACTTTGACTCCTTCAGCGCTCATTGTCTTCGAGTCGCAGCGTTTTACATCAAAGGGCAAGTAAGAACACTTTACTTTTAATATGAACACTGTAAATGTTACATTTAGTCTTGATGTTCTGTCCTTATGTTTAGAGCAAGAAAGCTCAACATGCAACTTCATCAACAGAAGATGTCTAAGGGAGACCCTGAAGATGTCTAACGCTGAGGATCGAAATAGGCTGACTGCTCGCTCGCTAGCCCATCTTCTTTGTCCTGGGCAACTACAGGGTGAGTCTACATATTACCACGTGTCCTTTCCAGTCGACCACACACACTAGCTACTGGTATCTTGGGACTGCAGATGTGATATTATCTGGTTCTATATTTTCTTCAGGAAAGTAACAGTATGGTGGTTCCTGCCATGCAGCTGGCCAGCAAGATCCCAGACGTGTCTGTGCACTTCTTAAAGATACAGCAGTCACTCAGCCTTAACTGATAGTGAGGTTATTGTTAGGAAAATATTACCTGTAACATAATATTAACATAAAGCCTAAGAATTTAAAATAAATTTAAATTATGGCCTGATGGTGGCGCCAGATGACCAAAATGCAACGGCTCTACCTGGAATCTCTAAATTGCTGAAAACTGAAATGTCAGCGGGTCAGAAACATTAGGATGTATTATCTAATTGTGATCAATATCCAAAGTGCCAAAGCCCCGAAGTGTTCAATATTAAATAAATTGTCAAATATTTATTAAATAAATAATCACATTAATACATTGAGTTTAGTATATAAATTAACCACCAGTTTACCATACAGCAAATAAAAACGTACTTACTTATATCTTTTTTTATTTATTTAATATTGAACACAAATGCCACATAAACATCACCTTGATATGTTTCTAGCACAGAGAAAAACATGTTTTATGCAGCAAAACAATTTAGCTATCAAAAAACATTAACTGCTCATTTTTATGAGTTCCTTTTAAGAGGTTTCCCTTCCAACTAACCATTTGGCACCAACATTCAACAATCATACAGGGAGAGATCCATTTGCAGAGGAGGCAGAGAAACCCATTTCTCATTCAGTTAGAGCATCAATACACCACAAAATAACGAAGCCACAAATGAATTAGAAGTGGAAAAGGCTTCGGGAAAACAACGAAGTGGCTGAAGAAGCACTTGATCAGCTTGATCTCTTGATACATCAAAGCATATTCAAAGGTGGATCTGACATTAGGATCCAAAATTGTTAAATATAAAACTGCAGCTGTGGTCATCGGTGATCTTTTCCCAGCAGATCTGAACAAGGCTTGTGGAAACACAATGGACGCCCACGAGGCAGCTCCGATGCACCAGAACATTTCCCAGAAGCTCCTGCAGGTCCACATCGCAGCCTGCAGCCTCCCTGAACACAACCTCATCAGTGTAAGCACAACATCAGTCAGTCAGCCTATAAACAGTGAGTCAGTGTACCTTGCATGGGTTTTTAACAAAACTATTGTGCAATGTGTTGTGTTCCAGTGAACAGACGGCCTCCCCCCTGTGCAGTTTCAGCCTCAGAATGGACCCACTACCAGCCGGGCCAGCCTGCTTTGAGAATACAGTCCCACTCTGACAGGGAAAAGGAGACACACAAGAGCAATTGCAGGGAAATTACATGGCAAGATATACAGGAAAAAAAGAGCGGCTGATAAAAGGGGAAGGGGACGAGTAGGCAGGATAATGAAGTTAGAAACTGCACTTTGTCATTTGGCAGACTTCCATTTGGTGCTTTCCTTCACTTATTTGGGGCACTGGAGCATCATGACTGGATTTTAAGTAATTCCATTTTTTTTTAAAGCATAAGGAGTCCTGGAAACATTATTTTATTACACTTTGGAGTGGTTGTAGTAAATCTGTACAGTAAAAATGAAGCTACAGCCTTAGCACAAAGACTGGTTCATGGGGGGGAAACAGCTAGTTTAAGTCTTAGTGAGATATACCGTTGGACAGAGCCATGCTAGCTGTTTCCCCCCGTTTCCATGCTTTGTGCTAAGCTAAGTTAGCTGGCTGCTGGCAGTAGCTTCATATTTACAGAATGCGAGACAGACACCCACCCTCTGCTCAGTGGAACAGTATGACACCACTGGTAGAACAGTGTGTTGTGTGGATAAACAAAACGGGGACCCACTCTTTCTTGCAAGACCATCATGGGGGTAGGTTTATTTGGGATGAAGTAAAGTAGAAATGTTAGGAGAACTCTTTGCATTTAAGATTAAATTAGCTTTAAATTTAAACCATCCATTGGCCGAACACACAGTTAAATGTGACTCCATTAACTCAATATCTGCATTTGTTGAACAGTTCTGATACACAGTATTAGTTAGGATACGTTTGGATACATATACTTTATACTGATCATAATGTAGAGTAGTGGTATGATTGATATGTACTTGGTGGTTTGGTGGACAGCTGCATATGTAGTTTATGCACTGGAGAGGAACAAATGTGAGCATTCATGAGACTGAAGACCATTTAAAATGATATTAGATGTGTTAGACACCTGGAAGCAGCTGCCCATTTTATAAAAAGGCAAACACTGATTTGCTTGACATCCAATAGTATTTATTAATGTTTTGAAGGTATGAGGGTGTAGACTTTTCACTAATGATGATAAGATTGACTGTTACCTGTTTGCACAATTGTTGTTTCACGATGAAACTAAAGTTTTTATCTCTTCCATATAAGCATTTTGGGATAGTTGTTTTTTATTAATTTCCTGTTTTACAAATTTCTTCCAGATGATGGCGGTATTTGTATTTAAATGATTTATTATTATTTATTTAATGCTGCTTTTTATTTAACCAGATGCATTTGTTGTTGGCCACTGTTGTTAATTTACATTTGATATATGATGAAATAACTGGTAGGACTTTTGATTTAGTTACGCTTATGAGGGAAAGACACACTTTTATCTAGTAAAGACTGTACTGATAGTGTTTATTATTTCAAAATAAACTATAGATTTTGGTCATTAGTGAAGTAATTACTGCAATACAAAAGTACCGATGCCATTTATTGTATTGGCATGTAACAGTATGTTATAAAACATAATATTTGGTCGCATGTTTAGCACATTGGCAGAGTGAAAGAAGTAAAATAGGTGAACTGGATATTAGTAACAGTATTGTCAGGCTGGCTCTGTACTCTGTTGGATTTTAAATGAAACAATGAGTATAAAATCAAAGTGCTGATAGCCCACATAGTGCCAAACGCACACAGTACACACAGCAAGATCACAGCCAACAGATATAGGAAGTGTTTCCATTCCTTTTCATACTTTTTGAAAATCTGTAAGCAGACTTTTGATACTTCCTAAAGTTGACAATGTGAAGTCGGCATTCATTTATGTCAGTGTTGCTTTATTGTCTCAGGATAATGCAGTGCAGACTTTTCACATCCATTACAACACAGTGATGGATTGCACAACTCAGTGAAATGGAAAACAAGACATTTGCTGTTTGAACACAAGATAACCCATCAGGTCAAAGCACAGTGTTGAAGATCATTCAGGCTGATATATTTGCCTGTCTAGAACACTGTATTTATGCATATTTTTCACAAGTTATTTTTAAATCTGCTATTTGCCTTCTCCAGTTAGGTGGACGCAAGGTAAATAAAGTACACCAGGGACACATTTCTGATATGACAGTGATTCTTATAGTGTTCGCACTACATGTAATACATGTAACTACACCAGTGTAATGTGATTATATAAAAGTAACTGTGCCATTACATCTGTTGTACAATCAGCAATTGCACACACTTAAGAAAAGAAAAGGCCATTCTATACATTTTCAGCAGTCAGTTGGAGGATGGCCAATAGGATCCGAAATATAAATTACTGAAAGCTAATTGAAAATTTTGAATTTACAAAAATAATAAATTCTCGGCTGAGATATATATATATATATATATATATCTCAGATATATATCTCAGATATATATATATATATATATATATCTCAGCCGAGATATATAAATATCCGCTACGACACCCGGTTTTGACAAACACTTGCTGTAATATGAAAGTAAACCTACGGTTGAATATTAACTTAAATCGTTAGTTGTCTTAATTAACAAAAAAGAACATTGTGAAATTTGACACATAGCTAATGGTCTGTATTTTTGAAGTAGGCTTTAAACAAAGCAGCCTATTATACACGTCGGTATTCACTGGAGACCCCCTCCTGGAACCCATCTTTTTCTATACTTTTTTTTTTTTAAGGACATAATTCCATCGAGATATAATATGTCTTCTCTCCTCCGTATCTCGTGTCCGCTGCTGCTGCTATATGTCCCCCAAAGGGAGAGAGGGTGAGCGAGAAGTGAAAAGTTTCGGGACGCTCTAGGTGTCTTGGACGCAGCTGAAAGGAGCCATTTCCTGCCAAATAGTGAGCCCGTCTAATCGTGACTGCAGCAGCCACTTCCTGCATTGTTACAGTACTTAATGAGGATTAAGTTGAAGCTGTCATGTTGTTGCGGGCGGCCATTAGGCCTCCTCCACAAGGAGAGAGGCTGGAAGCTGCCCGCACCCCCGTTTGATTTCAGAGCTCATCCCTTCACCTGGGCAGGACCTACTGGCTGACTCTGACCTGTCAAAGTGTAGATATAGACCTTATAGACAATATGAAATAATCTTCTTTTGGATTCACTCTCCATTTTTACAGCATATCAATTCATTTTAAAAATCATAACACTTGTGTATAACAAACATTTCTCACATCGTTCTTGTGTTATAGTTATAAATAATGAGTAAATCTTTACAATTGTCACATAGATGAGGTGGGCAAAGAAACAGGACCACCTGACAACGTTGTGTAATCCAACACAACATCACAAAGTTCAGCCGGAGAAAAAAACCTTTTGTTTAAAACGAGGCTTTGACCCTGTCTCATGACCTCACCTTTATTATGAGCCCTGGTTTATACCGAAGGTGTAATCATTGCATGGCTGATTCATTGTATTATATCGCCATGTGTACATTTATTAAGAAAACTGATTTACCTTTGATTTAGCAGTGTTTACTAGGCCACAGTCAGGACTTGTGAGTCCAAGTCCCCCTATTCAACCCCCACCTCCTGAGAACATCTGACCAGACACCAAAAGGGAACTCTCTAAAAATTGTTTTCATTGTTTGTTTAACTTTTTGCTTATTATTTCTTCTTATTAAACATCTCTCAACATGACATTTTAACTTCTGTTTGCGAGCCTTCTGTACTACAAAGACAGGAATCATATTCTGGAAAATAGTTATTGGACATTTATTTATTTTGCTGGCAAGTAGTCTGAAAATTGTTTTAATTCATTCAAGCTTAACCACTTAAACACCAACCCGTGCCTTTTAGCCACTCTCACAGTGTAGCTCTAGGGATGGCAATGTGAGTTGGTTGTTCCGCCACTTTGGTCCAAAATTAAATATCTCAACATCTATGTGATGGATCAGCATTGAATGTTCTGCAGACATTTCTGTTCCCTCAGGATGAATCCCGATGACCTGACTTTTCCTCTATCGCCACCACTGATTTGATATTTTTATTTCAAAGTGAAACGCCTTGAGAGTTCAGTGCGGACTTTAACTGTCTTTGTGAACTTCAGTGATTCCCTGACTTTTTTGTGTGTTTCGGCTTGTGGCCTGCATCAGGGTCATCCTACAACACTTTGAAGTTGTGTCGGAAACCCTCCTCTCTACTATAAAGTACCAAAATCCCTGACCAAAACAAAAAAATAAAGAAAAGAGGACATGACCTCAGTGTGCTCAAGCGTAGCTGGCCCCGATTGTTTGTTAACGTAGTTCTTACTGACTGAGGCACCTTGTCCCTGGGTCCACAGGAACAGTGACAATATTTATAGAAAGAGAGTGATTGTGAAAAGATGGCCCCTTGGTGCAGATTTGATTGCATGTATATGAGACAACCTGTAGCCTCGGGGCATGGAGTGGTAGGACGAGAGGATGGAAACAATCAGACCTGATGACACAGCATCATCTAGAGAGTGAGTTTTTTTTTTTGTCATTTAAAGAACAGCAGGATAACGCTGACAAAGCACTCAAACACTCCAACCCCCCACCTGCCCCCACCCACTTCAGTCTTTATGGACTTCTCTTAGATCACAGTATTTCAAAAACATACGTGTGTGTGTGTGTGTGTGTGTAGGCTACACGTGTGTATGTGCATTTAGTGTTTGTGGATGACAGAGGATTAGTTCAGTTCACAGGGATGCTTTGAAGGTCTTGTCATAAAAGAGGCAGCTGGATCCTTTATGGATGCGATTCTGCACCTTCTGACATAGTAACCCTGCCGTGTGCGCTCCGGACTCGCACATATAGATCTGACAGTAACTACAAGCCTGGTTTACTGGTCATTAAAGCAACCCACCTCTTAATCCCTACTGTAAAGTGAGATGTAAATTGTTGAGGTTCATGGCATAGGACCCTATTCTGAGTTAAGAGGTTGATGTTGCAGACTTACACTAATTCTGAATCCTGCGTTAACTAGGGCGGATGCTGGGATGTGACTTTTTCACGAATAAATGTGGGAAATATACTGTTGGGGTCGATGGTATTGATTTTTGTGTGGGGTCAGGGAGTCTAACGTGATGCTAGCGTATAGTCCTTAAGAGACATGAGGTTATTACACGATGCTGAGGTGGGGCGTCCTAAGGGTCGTGACGTGATGCTGATGCAGGTCCCTGTTGAGTGCCTAGAGGTGAACATTAAGCTGAGTACTGGTGTAAGACCAACGTTTTCAAAAAATAGCTGTTGAACTGCAATTATCCCCCCACCTCCGACCATCACTGTATATACTCTGTTCCCTCAAAGTTTCCATCCAGTAGGCCGGCACACAGTAGACTCAGGCTTACTGTGTGTTGGTTATTGGTGGTAATTTGATTAAACAAGATTTGATTAAGCTGTATGGGCTATGTAATCACAATATAAACTACAATAATCAAGATCTTAAACTTGGATCTAGAAGACAGGGTTACAACATCATAGAACAGTAAAGGACCCACATTAGCCGACGTTGTACTTTGGTGGCACAAGTTCCCTAACACATTAGCAGTTAATCAAATTACCAAAAACCAATTAACACAGTGCACCTGAGGCGTTTGGGGCCTCCCCGGGCCTCTAGGGCCCCAGGAGAATTGTATGGATTCCCACCTGTGCCAGGTTGGCAAACCTGTCTTGCTTCCTGGCTGTCTTCCACAGCAAATCAGTTATACACTTGTTAGTGCTGCACGCTTCTACAACCACTGTTTACTACTATTGAAAGCTTTTCAACTCTCACTGTCGTGTTTTATGTGTCTCATATAACCAGAGCCAGTAATCATACCGGCACTAAAGTGGTTTTGAGTCCTGACCTGGGGTTGCCGGTTTAAGTCTCTATTTTAGGAGGCAGTTGTGATGCTGGTGAGTGTTTTGGGGAAAATTTTTAATGCCCTCATATTTCATAGGTCCTTATTGTAATATGGTGTGTGTGTGTGTGTGTGTGTGTGTGTGTGCGCGCGCGCGCGCGTGTAAGTGAGTGAGTGTGAGTTGGAAGGGATCTCTGTGCTTGGGTCAACCCGAGGAGCCCGGGGCCCCTGTCGTCCTGCTTTGGCCCTTGGTGGTCAGTGGCTTACATGATGTGATCCGGTCGCCCTGGTATGCCGAGGTGCGCATGCCCACTAAGAGGACGCAGCGGCTCCATGTGTGTTGAGGCGCATTATTTGGCAACAGACGCGGCAGTGGGGAGGGCCGAAAAAAAAAAGAGGATATCCCCTGGATTTCTAAAAAGCAACGATTTATCGAGGTTAACTGCAGATTAAACATTCCTTGGTCGACCATCTGCGAGGAACGGGCAACAAAGCGAGCGAGTAAGTTGACTGAGGTGAAGCCGAAGTTTTTTAGTAAGTGGATCGAGGGGAGCCTTTTATTCGGAGCCGTCGAGAGGAGCCAGGTTTTCCTCCACCTATCTGTGACGATAAAGAAGCTGATGGGCTGTTGAAAAGTAACACTTCTCCGCAGAGCCAAAGGTTGAGCACTGGGTGGGAGAAGGAGGGGGTGTGGGGGGGGGTGCTCTCTCAGCCAAATATGATTTTATTTTACGTTTTCTGACGCGTGCCAGCCCCTAACCGTGATCCCTGGACTTGATTGTGTGCGGTAGAAGTCGTTAAATGAGGTGAGGATTATAACGTTACATCGCCGGCGGCTCCTCGGCGGTGAGCTCGCTCCGTGGGCCGGTCGATCGAATTTGTGAGTTCAGACTGGGTTTTCTTTCCTCGGGAGGGGGACACGCAGGTAAACAGTCCCGGTAAACCTCGCACTGCCTCACTTTCAGGGCAGTCGGATGAAAGTTTGTGCCCCCTTCTTTCTTTCTTTTTTTGGGGGGGAGCTGACGGTTTGTCCCGCATCGGGGTGCAGCCAGGTCAGCGGTCCGGGCTCGGTTCCGGGTGTGCGGGTCGTGTCGACGAGCAGCTGGACTTTTACTACTTTGACTTGAAGTGTGCGTCGGCGGTCAGACGTTAACTGCTCGCTAACGTTCACGGCCCCGTGTTGTTGTTTGCGAGGCGCAGCTAATGTTAGCTCGCTAACTAATAACACGCTCAGCTCCTCTGAGGCGGTGTCAGTAATAAAAAAAAGCCGGCTGCTTGCACATGTAGTGTGGGCTGGGTTTAGTTGTTAAAGGGCTGAGTTCGGTGTGGACGGTGTACTGGGTGGTGTAACGTTAATGGTGGACGCTGCTGCCCGCTTTAAACCCCTTGGCACCAGTGTCGGTTCTGCTATCTGGTAGCTAATCTTCCTACTTCTCTCTGTGACAACCGTAGTCTTCCTCCTCTTAAAGCTGAACACACACACACACACACACACTGACACACACCGCACACACTCCCTCTCCGTCTCTTCCTCTCACCCAGACAGACACACACACACACACACACACACACACACACATACATTTCCAGCCACGAGTTTGCAGCGCTTCGGGACAAAGCTGTGGCTCGGGATTTCTGCCATCAAACCAGTTTATAAAATTTTTTTACTATCGTCTGTTTATCTGGGCTCACTCAGATGGATATTTAAATATTTAATGATTAAATATAACGGAAGTCGGTGTTGCTTGTGATGTGTTGACAACACCGCACGCAGCATCGTACAAGGCACTGGCCGCTGCTGTCACTGTGACAGTTTGAGACTTCAAATCTTAATTGCACGTTTAATGAAATCCCGGTTTTGACTGAGAGTTACTAAGGTCTTATTACATAATGTCCGTACTGTTATTAGAAACTTAAATCCACTGTTTTCTCAGTAATAATAATATTTTAGTCTACAGCTACAGAATTTAAGTGTGCTCATAATCACACTCATTTACAAAAAGAAGTGAATAAAGGAATAAAATAAGCTTTAAGTTGATGAATTAATGAGTTATTGTATTAGTTAATGTTACAGAATACATGGTTTCAGAGATGATTGTTTTTGTCAGGGCTGCAACTAACACTTATTTTAATTACTGCTTAACCTACTGATTATTTTCTCAATGAATCGTTTGGTTTATAATATGATAACAAATTGTGATCCATCCCAGACGACGTCTTCAAATGTCTTGTTTAGTCCGGCCAAAAGAGTCCAAAATCTTAGGCTCATCATTGTATAAAAGTAAGAAAACTAGAAAATATTTACATTTGTGAAGCTGGAACCAGTGAAGTTTGCTTTTAATATTACTTGAATATATACATAGTTGCTGATTTATTTTCAGCCAATCGACTAACTGTTGCAGCTCTAAAAACTCAAATATATTTAACATCCTTATCAGTGATCATTGGTTAATTAGGATCTGTGCACAACAACGCTACTTAAAATCGAGTGCTGCGCGTGCCCTGCAGAGTGGGTTTGGTATGGTGTTAAAGTGATCTGCTGTTGGGAGACTTCATTGCCTCTTTGTGGAGATCTGGAATGAACACTCAGTTGTTAATGTGAACAAAGGCCTTGTAAAGGGCAATTTGCATGTTAACAATCTGTTGCATTGTTTATGAACTGCCACTGGGAACAGAACACAGGTTGCCTTTAATGGATGGGTTGTCTAACACTGGTCAGAAGAGAGGAGAAGGCTTTGCTTTGACACCGGCACTACCGAGCCACCTGTTATCACAGACAGTGTTGAAGTTGGGCAGTTTGATGCACTGGTAGTCCAATCCACCTAAGAGCAACAGTATTAATAGAATTCACATAGCAAGACCGGGGACGTTTTGTTGTTTTCCAGAAAGCACTGTTTCAATGATCACACACAAGACTGATCCAGAGTAGTTGTGTAATCAGCCGTTGTTCTGGAAAGGGTCATCCGCTGACCACATTAAGCCCCTGCACATGACTGCAGAGGTCACAGGGCAGCTGTTTGGTCAAGCCTCCATGACTTCATCAAATATATAGGCAGCAATGGGCTCTCTTAGTTGCCTTTGTTTTTGCCTATGTTGTGTAGACATTGGTGTTAGGGGCTGCATAAAGCACTGGCTTGTTAACAGTTGAAGTTATTTAATGGAGCATGCCAGTGACCCACACTGACTGGCTTCGAAGCTACGGTGTTCATTTATACCAACTCTGATTACATTTTTTTTATTGTGATCAGGAGGCCATCCAGGTTTTGTTTCTAGGTGGTGCTTGGAGAACCGTCATTGCTGTCACTTATTCAAACTGATGCATCCAGATAATTGATATGAATACTTTGCTGGTGCAGCAGTTTTACAAGGTAGCGTAGCTGCATGGATGCAGTTTTGTGAAAACTCTGCAGTGTGGGTATATGTTTTCTCAGGTTAAAGGTCTGTCAATGGGTAAACAAAATGCTGAACACATACTGTGTGTGGAGCAAGACATTGTGATGGAAGTCCGCCTGCCTTAATGAAGGGTGATTGAGTGACTGATGGTTGACATGAGTGACTAGATAAATAACCACCTCGGGCCAGGAAGAAAAGACCCTCAGCAGGAAACAAGACAGGTGTAGATAAACTTTAAATTCTGGTGAGCGGGGCCCTGATAGTGGTAGAAACCTGATAACAGATTAAAGTACAGGCATTCTGTGTTGTTGAAAGCAACACTTGCCAAGAGTCAAGTGCCTGCACAGTGCAATTCGATGATATATGATGATATTTTGATTTAATTACACTGCAAATGTTAACGTGTTGAGTTAACGGAAAAACTTTTTTTAAGTCTTCAAACTTTATTTGATCATCAAATACTAAGCAGTACACATCACCATGACCACAGCACACTGATGTCTTCACAGTGTTGTTAAATGCTTCTGGAAGATTTCCATCTTATTTGAGTATCAGGATAACATAGTGTAGCAACATAAGTCTGATAATCGTATCATGGAGCTTCCATAACCACACAAATGCAAACTTCTAAAAATAGTATAATATTAAAATGAACAGTGTAGCTCTTTATCCTTTTATAAGTTTACGTGTATGTTTAACTTCATGTGCATGGCATAGATGTAGTTGTCAGATGTGTAAAGTTGTCCTTTCTGTTTCCATTGCACTGGTTGCTTGTGTCAGGTTCTTGGGTGGGTGGGAGTTTGATCCACCGTGTGTGTGTGAGTGGGCTTGATGGAAATGTGTGTAAGCTGCCATGGAGATGAAATGTGAAACTTGTCAGCCATTCAGATCCCTCGTTACAAAGATAGGGTCAGTGTCCGTGTAAATGGGGGGTGTGGGGCGGCATTCCCCATGTCTAACTTCTTCCCCCGGCATCATTTCACAGCTAGGTGCATCAGAATTGATGATGATTCACAACCATCATAACCCCCCCCACATGCACTCACACACTGTATAATGGCCGTCAGTGTGGAAGCCTGGCGTCTGCTCCAGCACCTGAAGGGTTAAAACTAGCTTCAGCTTCTCTCTCAGTCATACACACACACACACACACACCAGCCAGCCGGTTTAAACCAGTTCTCAGGAAAAGTGCTTTGTGTGTCCCACTGAATCCTTGAAAGGGTCATGTCATGTGTGTCTCAGTGATGTCAGAGTAAATAAAAAAACGTAGTCAGCTATGAGTTATCAGACGATTTGCTCTGCATGCTGCCATGTGACTGTGTATGTATATTCTACAAGTACATCATGTATAAACTGAGTGTGCTTTATGCTCACCGCCATAACCATTTTGTGAACAGGAAGGGGGGGAGGTAGCAGTGTGTACAGTGTGTTTTTGAAAAGTAGTAGGTTGTAAGGGTTAACTGTAGTCCGTTTGTCCCCAAAAAGCCATAGCTTCCTGTAGTGCGTCGCTGGGCAGGCCGAGGGCCTCGGCAGACCTCGCAGGACTGGGTCTCGATTCTGTAACATACATGCATGAATGTGATTCAGGACACATTGGTGCTGCGTTTCTTCTTTGTGATCGTCCGGTACATAGCGACTGAGTCTGAGTGGACGTCTCAGAGTGTCGCCTACGCTTTCTGTTTGAGATTCAGTGAACTTTGAGCACAGGTCGTCTCCGGTAGCATGCCATATGTTTACCCTTTACACATTTGATAGTGACCAAAGTCATTTCAGTGAGTGTGTATACGTGCACAATGCACAATAGTATCCTGGTTTTTAACTTATTCTGGGTATGATGTTTACGTGCAATCTGGTTATTCACCTCCCTGTATACACTGTTAAAACAGCATCCAGTTTTCTGACCATCTGAACGCAGTTGTCTTGATCTGAACCGCTGTGTGTCATTTCTGTACCGACTGAGATAAACGCACACAAGGCAGAGGATAATCCGAAACCTGGAGTTTTCTTTACATTTTCCAGCTGGGATCAAAGGTATCGACATTTCTGAAAGGATATGATGTTTACTTGCGATACACATAGTTGGGATTCTCCAGAAACCTGATAATAATTGAGATACTGGTGCACTTTCTTTTCCATTCGTGTTTATGGCCAGGGTTATGCTAGGAAAGAGCTTGTGGCAAGGCAAAACTGATCCCGGTCACCCCTGAAGGCAGGGTGGAAAGCCAGACGTCACAGAGAGGGACGAGATGCGATAAATGTTTAAATACGGGAATGACAGCGCATACTTTGAGACAGTCTCTCATGGAAGGCATTCATAGGGTTCACACACTATCACTATTAATAACCATACAATGTGTAATAACCAGCCTAATCGTGTGTAATAAGAGCTGCTCCATGACAAGAGTGTGATTGGGTAGTTCAGACAGAAGTGTCTAGGGGGAATTTGATGCCACGGATTTATCAATAGTAAGATGAACTTGCTTATAGAACACACTTCTGTTGTTATTGCACAGGATGAAGAAGATATGGTGTCTGTTGTCCAAACATGCTTTTTTATACACTGATATGGAGAGTGCATCAGAGGTGCACACACAACAATGTGAAAGGCCGTTATCAAAACCCTAAAGGACAACATGTATTGACCCACGTGGTCACCCATATCCCCAGCTGCTGGCGTGTCAACATCTGGTCGGATTGAAGCCGTTGTACAGGGGATATCAGACGGTAATGGATCTGGTGCTCCTCGATGCTTGAAAGAAGGGTTATACACAAGCGAGAGTCTTTGAAATATATATTTTTAAAATCAAATAGATATATAAATTACTAAAATACTTGTATTCGTGGGTCGTTATGAATATTTTAACAGAAATCATGCTCCAGTTAATTTAGGATGTTCCTCCATTTAGTCCCCTTGAACTCTGATTTGATTACAGTGTTGCCATGTTCTGTTCAGCGGTTTGATGTCTCACTGCAGCACACTGAACTTTTTCTTTGGTTTGGTTTTTGGTTTCGACTGAAATTGGGATAATTGGCTGTTTTGAAATTTCAACAGCATCTTGGTCATGTGACCTTACTAATCCAACATGTTTTGTCACCCTGTGTCCTCTACAGCTGATTCAAGGTCAGTTTTGTCTGCTGAAGTTCTGAATGAATGCCCATCACCCAAAACCCTTTTTCTGTATTTACCTAGTCAGTGCCATGTGTTTGTACATATATTTCTGCATCCTGTGGTATGTGACATGAAACTTTGATTCTGTTTGAATGTATAATAATACAATATCTCTTCCTTTATCTGCAGGGGATGTCTGAGGAGGCTGTCCGCCAGACACGCAGCCAGAAGAGGGCGCTGGAAAGGGACACTGCCCCCGAGTCTAAACAACCCTCCAATGCTGACAATGAAAGCAAAAAGCCTAAATTGGACCCGTCTGAACCCACAACAGAGACACAAACTAAACCTTCACCAGACCCTGTGCTGGAACAGGACAGTCTGAGCCACACTGGGGACGGATCAGATCAAGAGCAGGAGCAGAGCCGGTTGGCGTTATCTTTAGTGTTACCTTTGACCTCTCAGCCCGTGAAGGATGATCAGGAGCGGACCCAGAGGCGACAGATGGTGGAACCCAGCTCAGACAATCGGACTGACTGCAATGACAAAGCCAGCAGGGTGCAGACAGAGCCAGCCATGGATACAAGGAGCCGGGTACGACCGATGGAGCTGAAGCAGCCCAGTCCTGTGCTGGCTGCAGGCGAGGTGAAGGCCACCATAAAGGTGGAAGTTCAGACGGGAGAGCAGCCCGTGGACATGAGCACCTCCAGAGGGTGAGAAACAGTTTATAGTAAACTCTCTTGCTGTGTAAGCTGTGACAGCCACATAAAGCAAGTCAAAAAACGTAAAGGTGTGAATGTGAAACTTCATCTACACTGAAGTTATCTGGGTTCTCTGAAAGACTGCAGGGGCTTATCTTCATTTTAACACTTATGAGAGTGTGAAAAAGGATAAATTACACTATTTTTGGCTCTAAAACGATTTCATATGTTTAGTTACTTTCATGATTCTGATGTTCTCTGAACGTACTGCGTAGGGGAGAGGGAGGTGGGATTGGGGTTTGCTGTCCTCAGAGGTGAACTTTATCTTTTAGTCCACCTCCATTTTCCCCCCAATCACCACCTGAACCCTAAAAACTCCCCTCGCACAAAATGAAGTCGTGTGTCACAAACCAGTTCCAACCGGTTGTTGCCATGGTTTCCACAGTGGAAGGAACGGTGAGGGGAGGGGGGGCTGGGGTGGGAGGAGGATGGGAGGAAAAGTGAGTGTGTCACGTGATGATGACTTTGAGGTCATGTGACTTCTTTGGAAGAGTAGTGATTAATCCACAGGAAGTGATGATGGCGCTAAGCCCCGAGGAGAGACTCACACACACACACACACATACAAGGAGGATGGCTAGGAGAGACAGGCCTAGCAATGTCATGCATTGACTTTAACGACTTCTTATGCTTCTTAGAAATACATATAGGTGTAATCACAAGGCCATCCGTGTTTTTTAGAGGACCATTAGTCATGTTCTTCAGTTTTTGAGTGCAACTAGTCAAAGAATTTAGGTCATCCGCTCTCTCATAAAGCCTGCAGTTTAACTAGTCGCCTAGCAGGAGATCAGAATCAGAATCAGAAATACTTTATTAATCCCTGAAGGGAAATTGCTTTTTGATACAGTTACAATGCTCGATAAAGTTATTGAAAAAAGAATAATAAACAGTAGAAAATAGAGGGT
>JAVQJD010106237.1:0-25931 GCA_036023655.1 Nannoperca australis
CACACACACACACACACACACACACACACACACACACACACACACACACACACACACACACACACACACACACATTTACACACCTCCTTTCTCCTTTCCCTGCCCTCCTCTTCTCCATCAACCTCTAGTCTTTATCCCTCTTATCACAGTATCTCTTCATTTTCTCTTTACTGCTTCTGCAGTCCCTCCGTTCTGCACTCCTTTACACTTGTTCTCATCTTCTCATCTCGTCGATTCCCTCTACTCCTATCTTAACCTCTGTTTCTGCTTCTTTTATTGTCTGTCTCCTCTGCTCTCCCCTCCCCTACTCCCCCCCCCCTCCCTTCTGTTAGAATTTGATGTAGACACATCTATATGGACTGAGATGATTGCAATTTACTCAGAACAGAGTGTGCAGTGAAATTGAATTTTCTTGGAGTTGATTTTCTTTGACACCTTAAATCTGTTCTGTTTTGGGGTGAGCCTGCCAGTTTCTTAGCAGAGTAGAGACCCCCACCCTCCGATCAAAGCCGAGTTTAGTCTCTGTCTCGAGCGGTGTGAGTCATCTTGGAGCTGCTGATTCTAATTATGTTATGGAGAAGATGGATGAGATCAGATGTGTGCCAGTGTGTGTGTGTGTGGGTGGGAAATACGTGCAACTTCATATGTGTGTGTGCATGCGCCAAAATACGTGCACGTGGACGTGTTCCTCGCAAACCCTCCGATTCAAGCAGACATAAATGCTATTGATTGTAACTGGGCTGTGATGTGTGGGATATAAAAAGCTTTTTCACCGTTCCACAGTGTAGCAGAGCGAAAACAGAGAAGGCAAGGGGAGGAGAGTCGGGAAAAAAAAGACGGCAAGATAAAGAGACAGAGTGGGCGAGTGAGTGAGTCCGGTAAAGGGAGGAGAGGAGGAGGAGTAGATGAGAAAAGTGAGAGGAGAGGGAGAGAGTAGGTAATAGTCATTACTTTGAACTGCAGAGGTATTTCAGTGAGGGGAGAAATGAAGGTCATTGATTGTTATCTTAATATTGCCCCCTCACAAGTGTGCAAATACATGCGCACACATTGATGAAAACCACACACACATACAGGCACGGCAATGCACAAACACAAATGTCACTGGCTCCGTTAGCTGAGCTCCTTTCCATCTGATGGGATTATGTGTAATCTGTTCTAATCGTGCCTCGTGTCATGTGTAAATGGGATTATATCTATCTGCTGCTCAATAACACCAATATGACTGCTGCTGCTGCTGTTGCTGCTGGGAGGCTGAGGCTATACGGCAGCACAACCAATCAATGAGAAATCCATCCACAACATAAACTGTGCTTTTGGCCTCAGGCTGCTCCTGAAAAGAGTCCTTCAGCTCACACAATGGGAGTGCAGAGGCATCACCCCAGGCTTTCAGCGGTGTCAGTAATCAGAAATGGGCCCATGAGGTGACCTCTTCCCTTTACTTTTCTTTTCTTCTTCTTTTATGTCTTTCTTTCCTTTTTCTTTCTCTTTTTATATCAGAACTACATCTGTATTAATGAAAGTAAATGTCAATAAGGTGATTTATCATTTATTCAAATTGCCCTTTTTGTTCAGTCTTTCTTTTTCCTCCGCCCTCCTTCCAGACTAACACCTCTCCCCATTCCAGGAAAAGGGCACCTTTGGTTCATTCAGAATGATGAATATTCAGTTCTGGCATGTGAATCCCCGTTCACACCCCCATCTTATATACACATACTCACCCTCCCTTCTTTTAACCCCCCACCCCTTCTATGTCTGAATTATACATCACTTATCCTAATACATTTACATTCATTAATTCTCAATTTCCAGCTGACTAGGTGCTTTACAGTCCGGCCATGTTCTAGAGAGTTCTCTATGTGTAGAGTAGGCTGTCAGCAGGACCCTTTAGAGATAGCCGGCGTACATCACTAATGTTTTAATCAAACACAGGCACTCTGTCATTGGGATTAAACCAACGTGAATCACTGGCTGATTAAGTGATGCTGTGTTTGTACGTGCGTGTGTGTGGAAACAGTCTGCACTCCCCTCACCTGGTTTTTGGCGATGTCGTCAGCCACTCATCGTGTTTCTCAAAAGTGATGAGATATGCAGCAATCTCCTAGACAGACAAAGACAAAACAGAAAGGTTATTCTGGTGTGTGTGTGTGTGTGTGTGTGTGTGTGTGTGTGTGTGTGTGTCACAGTGAGATAAAACATAACAGGTATTTCCAGATGACCATGCAGATGCCCACAGAGAGTGTGTCACTATCTGATTGCCACGGTGAGGTCTGGGCGCCTGATTGGTCACAGAGCAACCAGTCAGGAGACAGATATAGAGGACAGACCCTAAGGGCCAACAACCAATCACACTCACCGACACACCGATGTCTCCCTCCACTGGGGAGGAAAAGCTATCTCCTAAATACACAGACACATGCCACATAAACACACACACACACACACACACACACACACACACACTGGGGGTACAGACCCATACACTAGCTGAGCAAGTGCGCTGATAGGAAAAGTTTTCTTGTACTTTGCAGTTTCACAGTTTCCCGTCAGATAAAGCCTGCTCCTAACTTGATTCTTAATTCCTCCGGCTCTCTTTTCATCTCCTCAGTTCTCCTCTCCTATCCACACTAGTTCTATTCTTCTTCCACACTCACATGAATCCAATAAGGAAAAAAGAAAGTTAAAATCATACAGGTGCATTCTACCGAGAGTAAGGCAAAACAAAACGTCCACACACACACAGAGACAGACAGAGACACACAGAGATGCAGCCAAAAGAAACTATTGTTTATACCTTCTGCTTTTTAGTTGCTCACGCAACGCCGTCTTTTCCCTTTGCTCGGTGAACTCTCTCACCCCTGGCTTCCTCCTTGAAACATCCTTCTCTATCTCCCTATCTCTGACTCCCATCTCACCCACTTGTTGTGAAAGACTATGAAATGTAAATTGTCCTCTTAAGGCAATCAGTGTTTGAAACGTGGCACAAAGCAATAGTGAAGAAGACATCAACACTCCAGCACTCCTTCATCTGCCCCCTCAGATCAACAGACTCCTCTCCAGAGCTCCTCCTCTCTGTCTCTTTCTGTGTGTGTGTGTGTGTGTGTGTGTGTGTGTTTAGGTATTTGTCCCAGTTTGGCATGAGAGCACTCCAGCTCCGCACCGATCAGTCGAGATGGAGGGACAAAGAGGGAGAGGGGAAGAAAGGCAGGGAGAGACAAAAAGAGAGAGCAGCTGGAGGGTGCTGGCACTTAACTGGATTGTTTTTTAGTATCCTCCATTCGATCCTCACGTCCCAACCCCCAACTGCCTCATCCTGCATTTATATGTGTGTTTACACACACACACACACACACACACACCCACACACACACACACACACACACACACACACACACACACATATATATATATATACAGTATATATATGCGGTAAGTGTGTGTGGGAGGGACTGTCATCATATCATCACTATCAAGCTGGCTACTGTTAATGTCTGTCTGTCTGTCTGAGACACATAAAACTTTTTAGCCATAGCTACACATGCACACACACACACACACACACACACACACACACACAGAAGGAGTGCCTCATTCACTTATGCATCTATTCATTAGCTGTGACAGGCAGCCACCTCTCCTCCTCCCAAACCACTCCGCAGCAAGTCAATATCCTATACGGCCTCCATGGCCCCAGCCAGGCACTCGGGCTCCCCTTGTGACTGTCAGCCAGTGGGAGGCGGGAGGAGAGAGGAGAAGAAGAGAGGAGATGAGGGGCTGGGAGAGACAGAAGGATAGGAGGATTAAGAAGGAGGGAGAGAGACTTGCAATTAAAGGCCTGCCCCATAAGAGCCATTAAAAAGCCAGAAACAGAAGAGTCAGCTGAAACGGCAGCCTGACACACACTCCAAAACACACCCACACACATACACACTGCAGACACACACTGCTGCTCACTCCCTCCCCAGCACACGAACGCGCACACACGCCCATGTGAAGAGTGACAGAAGTGAGATGCTGAAGGTCGATCCTCAGGAAGTCACAGTTATCGTCCCAGTGGAAACCAGTGATGGAGCGCTTTGAGCATGCCTGGCGACACACTGACCCTTCAGGAATACTGTGAGTGTGTGTGTGTGTGTGTGTGTGTGTGTGTGTGTGTTAGCTGTGCCAGACACGGGACAGGGACAAGTATCTTTCTCTAGGGATCTACTCTAGAAACCCAGACGTTCTGCGTGTCTGTGCGAGTCTACGTAATAACACATTAGACAGGCACAGCTGAATGCACACACACACACACACACACACTCACACTCACTTATCCCAACACACACCTATTCCTGTCTATCTGTGTGTGAGAGAAAGTGAGAAATAGAGAGAGTTACTTAAGAAATATCTAACAAAGCAGAGCACATGAGTGGGAAGTTAGATTGGAGCAAGCGATGCAGTTGGGGAAATCAGCCTCCCACTCACGCATCACTGAGACCATCTCCCTCCAAGAAACTGGTGGCATGTACAGAAAAGCAGACAGACAGACACACACATATGCACACTCGCACACATTCACATACATTTGCAGGCCTCAGGGAGATTTCCAGAGGATGGAGGGGAGGGGAGAGGAAGGGGGGGTGGGGGTCGCCTACACGGCAACAGACTTATCCAGGAGCTTTCCCAAGGGAGATTCTGTTATAGGGTCTAGCCACAGGCTAGTGTGTGTGTGTGCATGTGTGTGTGTGCGTGTGTGTGTGTGTGTGAGTCTGAGTGCGCGTGTGCGTGCACATTTGAAGTCTAATGATGAGCATCACCCCGACAGAGATCTGGGGAAAACAGAGTTGTCTGTAAACTGGAACTGTCACATCCATTCGAAGTGCCTCGGATGAAGGCTGCCTCTGGTTCTCACCACAGAAATCATTTGGCATTGAACAGTTTATTTTGGTGGTATGGGGAGGCAGCAAACTGACATGTCCTTTTCAACTACAGAATCGGTTTCTACCTCCCTCCTTGAGTGTGGTAAGCCTTGTATACATATATGGGGGAAAGAACTGCATTAGCATTACCAGGGGAGGTCTGCTGATGCTGTAATTTGTTCCCGAGCACCTCCACCGGTTCTCTCCTTCCCAGAACAACCCTGTCAGTGTCTGACGTTGATAGACACTCTATCCAAAATTGCCTCCTGTTTTTTTTATTTTATTTCTTTCTGCAGACTACAGGCTTCTCTCTGTTTTTTTATTTTATTTTGATCCGATGCACTATCTCAGCCATTTGTTCAACCCACATTTTATTGATCATGGTCTATTTTTAAACATGCGTCCTTCAAAGGCTCATCAGCATGACAATGACAAGTTTATGCTAAACCCCAATTTGATTTGAACTGTAACAATCAATAGACCATTGGAACAGAGAGGAGGTGCAGGTGGGCATGTCATTATCCACAGCTGTTGTCTGAAACGTGACAGGGCCAATCTCTCAGAGCCAGAGTGACCTCTAAAATCACCAATGTCATATCTGCTTTCCTGAAGATTCCGAATTTAAGATTACGTCGCAAAGAGAAAGCTGAGTAAGGAGTTAGTTGTGCTCCGCTTTGAGCTGATGTAAATGATGTGACGCCTATTGTAAACCAGACCAATAACGTCTTGTTTGCACTATGTTCCTCTAACATGGATAATTAAATGTGTAGCTTGTAGAACAGAACGAGAGGCCGACAGTGACTTACGACAAGGATAATTTTGTTCTGTTCTAGCCAAACAATAACATTTCATCAAGTCTATTGTAAACCAGAACAATAATGTGTAGTTTGTGTTATATTCCCAAACTGCCTTGCTCCCAACTGTGTGTTACTTTCAACAGCCTTTATATTACCTCCACTGGCTAATACAACTGCTTAATGCTGTTTCCATAACAACTGTTGCAAAGCCCCTGATCAGAATTCCTCTCAAGCTTGCCTTGTGTTTATCATATAAACACCTCATCACACACTGGGCAACACACACATGCACGTCCACGGACATAAAAGACTTGTACACACATGCATACAAATGGGCCGTCTATTAATACACAAAGTCGCTTGTGTGTGGGGGGGGGGAAATAAATAAAATAAAATAAAAACTTGTCATGGCTTTCTCTTTCTCTCCTCTTGTTCTCTCTGTGACACACGCTGCATGGACAACACACACACACACACACATACACACACACACACTTAGTGCTGGTCTATCGTTAGAGGACAAGGTCTGACCTTCAGAGGGGACCCGCCCCTGTCACCTGGTTGGGAGAGGGACATGCGTGTTACATCCATCTCTGTCACACCACACAACTCTCACATTCGTGCACACACACACACTCGGATATACATGCACGCAAAAGTACCTCCCATGTCAAAATGAATGCATGGTACGATGCAGCGGTATGAACGAGCATATAGGCACATATACACAACAAGCCCAGAGAGGCCTGCTCTCAGAAGAGTCTGTGTGGTGGCTGCTGCCCGTGTGAGTGACGGCTTTATAATGAAATAGTCACTCTCCCCTCTCCTTCACTCCCTCTCCTTTTGGTTTGACCTCTTTACTTTCTCCCCCCTCTAGCTCACCCACTTCGCTCTTTTTTTTAGTCTCATTTCCCTCTCATCTCCCTTTCGCCAGTATATGGAAGTCCAAATGGTGAAGGTGGCTACACACACATACTCACAGTATGGAAAGTAGCACAAACTTTTTCAGCAGAGACCTGAAAGCAAGGAAGAGTCAACTTCAATCCACTGAGGGAACATCAATCATATTTTTCTAAGACTTCCTCTCTCTTGCGCACCTTACCTGTCCTCTCCCTCCTATCTTGTATTTGCATTTGAGGAGACGGCCCCCTCTCTCTCAGCAGGGGGGTTAACACATCAAAGACGGCAACAGGTGTGTGGTGTCAAACACAATGCCAGGACCCCTGCTGCGCTAGGGCGTCTTGGATAAAGCCTGTCAAGAGTCCTCATAACTCCCACAAAGTTAACCGGGAAAGGGCCCGCGCACGCATACACACACAGAGACGTATATTTGAAATCTCTAATGACAAATGTGTGTTTGCCAGTCGGAGGTGGAAGAAGACAGAGAGAGGAGGGTGGTGGTGGTCTCAATGAAGGAGTCTCCAGTGGTTGTGTTAACCCCTGATGCCTCATCTCACTGTGAGTCATTCTGCCCTCTGAGGCTCGTCTCTGCTCTGCTATTGTTGATGTTATTGTTTTTGAGGAGGTTTGGTATGCTAAGGATAGAGAGACACAGAGATAGTGGGAGAGAGAGAGAGAGAGAGAGAGAGAATGAAGTAGTGTGTGCCACCTCTCATTGGCATAAATACTTGTTTACAACAAGACATAAATTGGCACCCTGTCAGTCAGTCTCTCTATTTCTCTCTCCTTTAACTCTCTTACTCTATTTCCCTCTCTGTCTCTATCTGTCTCTCTCTCTCTCTTCTCTCCCTCTGTGCTGCTAAGCGTATTACAACACTCCCTGGTTCAGCCCTCTCTCATTACCATATTCTAATTACATTCGTTAAGGGGAGCATTTGGGAGTTTAATGAATAAATTTGAAAGATGGGTCTCCGTGGCAATCTTTAGGTTTGTCTCCTCCTTAACCAACGAAAGACGGGAGCATATGTGTGTGCGTGTGTTTGTGTGTGAGACCACATCCACGCACCTGTTCGTTATGCGTGTGTGCTCTCGGTAAATATCACCGTACCTCCATTTTCAGAAGAAACAAACCAATCTAGTTAACCGCTGGAGCTCACATGGAGTCCTCTCTCTAAAAGAAATCTATTCAGAATTCTGTTTGTCTCTGCCAAATAAAGATTTCATGTCATTTGTTTGTTGTTTTGGGGAAAACTTGGAGCCACCCATGTTGAAGTCATGCATATTTAACTCTCCTCAAGCCTCAAAAACAAACTGCCAAAGACAAGCATTAATTTAAATATGTACAAATTGTCTGCAATCTCGGAATTTTACTTTTCTACCGACATCAGACCTGGAGGCTTCATACTGGGAGAAGGGCAGGTGGAGTTAAAACAATCATAAGCAAAGGTAAACATTAAAGGTTATCAACTCTGCTCCGGTGACTGGCTTCCACTGTTGTGCAGTTTGATCTGTCTCTGCCTAGGACGAAGCCCTGGGCTGTAGACCTGAATAGACTCTTTACTATGGGCCTTGCTTCTCGCTCTTTCAGGGTATTGCAAAATGTGATATGCCTTTCTTTTGGTTTAATAAAGGAGTCCCAAATGCATTCCCAATTCTGATGATTGCCAGCTTGAGCTTCAAGGAGTCGAGGAGTGAATGAGCACAATTCCCCTCTTGCTCAGAAATAACACTTTTTAAAAGCTAACAAAATGATGCGCTTTTTTTTCTTGGCCAACTGCCGTTGATTACTGACAATTAAACAATACCACAGGAAACAGAGAAAATATGCAGAATCTAATCTAACCCCTTCCCCACACAATTCACTTTTACTGCGACTGCACTTGATTAAAATTATGCTATTTTCTTCTTTGGCTAAATACTTTTTTTTTTTAAATACCAGAAAGGTTTTTACTCCCTTTCTTGTTCACTTGAAAAAAGCTATAACCACAAAGCAGGAGTCAGCACAATTTGGGCAGTGTCTGGAACTTCTATATTGCATCTTGTGGTAAAAAAAAAAGAAAAGAAAAAGAAGTATGGATTCGATTCATTTTGAATTCAGCTTGATGTAGACCAATCCATCTTGAAAATATCCCCATGACTTTCACTTGGCTGAAACCACCGCATGAAGGACAGAGTGTGCTCATCCACAGCTAACGAAATACACGAGCAGTGATGGCGTAAGTTATAACATCTGATGAACATATGGTATGCCATTAATAGTTTAGAAGTGTACGGTATAGTGTAACAATAGATCCAACGGGGCTCCTCTTCACTGTGGCTACAGTGTATTTCCAGTGATGATGTACTGCACAAGGTAGAGCCCAGTGTCATCACCCTCTCCTCAAGCACTGTGACTCATGCAGTGGGCGCAAAACTATGTTAGCTATCTTTAAACTTCTATATAACGTAAGATACATCTATATAAATAAATAACAGCAGGACATGAGAAATATAACCAACATTTTTACTGTTTAGCACAGCAGCCATTTCCATTTGCAATATGGTTGTCTATGGAAACTATCATGACCTTTTTGTTTGCTTGAATCTGGTCGTTTTCATCCGTTATATATATATAGTTCTGGAAAAGCCATTTAATAATTACTCTAATTGAATGCACTTTTAGAGATTGAGGGGGAGACTGACATCAGTCATTGCCTGCCGGTCTGTCCTGGTAGCTTTCCACCTCATATAAACTGTAATGGACTGTGACTTTCTAGTTCTACATGCAATGATACCCTCAAGCAGACAGAGATGGGAGCTTACAGCCTCACTCAAAAAGTGATGCTGATGTTGTGTATTTGACAATGTTAAGACTTGTGAGCTGGCATGCTGCATAAAAACATACTGTCAGCCCAGAGCATATATGCTGCCAACAAGAGGAGATCATGCAGTTAGGCTTAACACTAGGTAATACCTGTTTTGCTGTTGCCACGTGTCTCCTGTTTGCTGGAGTAGTGAGCTTACACTTCCACTGGATAACAATCTCATTTTTGGGTGATTTTGCTCAAAAGTATTACAGAAGAATTTTAAAGAAGACTGCGATATTGTTAGCAACTGTCAAACACCCAAAGGCATGAATGAACACTATTCTCAATCTCTGTCACTTGGCCAAGAAACAAGTGAGATGCTCTCCCTTTCATATTAGGTCTTTATCATCCTCCCACCCACTGCCTCATACTGTACATTCCAACAATTAAATATATGCACTGTCAGTATGCAAATGCGGCATCAGTATCCCATATATAGTTGCCTCCTTAGAGTACATGATGATGGATGATATATTACAGCTGAGCTGGTCTTAAACTAATGACACAGCTGCATTACAATACACAACTTAGTACACAGCTAATATTGTGTATGCACAGAAACAGAACACACACACACACACACACACACACACACACACACACAAATGCCACCTTGTTTAATCCCCCAGGAATCAGGGAAATTTGATTACTGTGACTTTTACAAACACACTGCATATGAGAGAAGACATTCCATACATCAGCAGGAGGGAGGAGGGAGGAAGAACAGGGTAGAGACAGCGAGACGGAGAGGTACGTGATCCTGGGTAGAACCGCAGTTTGAGAGGACGAGAAACTCTGGACACATACTGTGGTCTCCTGAGTGGAATGCAACACACACACACACACACACACACACTGCATGCACACAGCGTCTCGCCATACAGCTCTATTACGATAAATGTGGAAAACGGTATATTTACCAGTAAATGTACTCATCTCCCAGGGTAAATATTGTGAATGTGTACATTTCCAGGATAATGCTAGTCACATCACCATGAGATTCACAGTTCCCTCACTATGTTTTTTTGTGTGTGTGGATATGATATAGTAGAAGGCCAATTTACCCATTTGTCTAGGCTCCAGCAATAAACTCAGATCTGTGAGACATGGGAAACTAACATTATAAAATCAGAAAAACAGCCAGTTTTTAGTTAAAAACTTATAATTTAACTTATGTCTTATGTATGTTTTCATACAAGCCAGCACATTCAACCTGCACCATAGCATGATCTTTATATGAGGATTGAGGCAATTAGAGGCAATTTTATGGCACATATGCGTGTTAACATTTGACAGGCAGATGAAATGTAATTTTGTCTTATGAAATTCATGCTTAATTTTATTCAAGTAACACCTGATGATGAATGAAACCACTGCCTAAAAATTAAAAACTTTAATTGTGAAAGAAAACTTTATGGGGACAAAATTCAGTTGATGAACACTGCTCACAGTGTGAAGTAAACACGGCAGGAGAGCTCCATGATAATATGACTTCTTAACATTAAGAGATTTACCTTAAGAAATGCTACAAGTAACTGTGTGTAACCAACTCTGTGGTTGATAGTAAAAATATTTTTTTTTTTACTTTTTCTCGTATACACACCGGTGTTATCAAATAAAGTTACAAAGAGTAACTGATAATGAGTCAAAAGAAATGAAAGTGGTTTGAAACAGCAAGGGAAGCTGATATTTTCTATCATCATATTGTATTTTTGCTTGGCAAGAAATATCATTGATTTTGCAATTAAACAACCACATAATCTCACCAATTTTAATTAAAGGTAGAGCTGCAGCCTGCAAGTGGCCATTAGTGAGTTGAAGCCTGTGAGCCCAACACACTCAGATCTATAAGATATCACATCAACAAAACTGACAATTTGACCTCACAGCAGCTTTATAGAGCACAAACAAATGTGGTGTGATACACTTTGCAAGCCCTTTGTAGTAGGTCTTTGAAATTTGATTGCTTTAGTATTAAATATTTGGTTTTGCACATTTTCTCTGCCAACTTCCTTTTTGTGTCTTGAACAAATGTTTACATGTCTTAATTGCCTGGATTAGCCATGAGGTAGACAGTTAATAATGCTGTTTGTAAAATTATTGTGAATTGGGGTTTCTCTCACTACAAGCATATAAATATTATGCTGCACTAGAAATAAGAGTCATAACTATAACCTCTTCAAACAAGCAGTGTTTGAATATTCTGTAGAGACTGAATCAACATTATGCCAGCAAAAGCAAATAAACAGAAACAGAAAATAAAAATGTAAAATAGATAAATGTTATCAATCCAGGAATGAAACCAGGGAAATGCACGTTGAACTCATGTTCAGTAAAATAACAAGCTACTGATCAATATGTTTGGTTTTGTAGGATAATACTCTTGTCTGGCTGATATATTTTCAGAAAGGCTTGGCTGAGTAGAGAGGTTTTATATATATCCACAAAATAAGTGACATAAAGGAAAAGCTGTTGTAGCAGCTCCAGCCCACTATTGCTGGTGGACAACTCCATAATTCAATAAAGCTGTATCAGTTGTCTGTCTCAAAACCTCTCAAATGACTCATGTAGAAGAACTCAGAACTCTCAGGTGTCCACAGGTATGCTCATATAAATTAAATATTAAGTAAAATATTGCTAAATAAGTGTCTGTCTTTTTCTTGTTAAGTATTGTTGACTTGGTTCACTATTATTTGCATCAAACCCAAGATGACAAGCTGGAACTGCAGTATGAAAAAACCGATGTGTGACCGAAACCTGCCTAGGTGACTTCAGACCTGAACTAGGCATATTCCTTTATAAGCCTCTGCTAAAAAAGACTTCATCGAAATCAATATCGTACCTGCGGTGCTTGATGCACAGTGTATTGTGTGATTGATATCTCGCTGTTGTTTGGGGATGTAAACATGCAAAATTGTCTTGTGCTGCTTGAAAATATATTTGACTCCTAAAGCCCTTGCTTAGTTTGAGGAGCAGACAGTTATCAAAGTTAAATAAAGTTATGCAGACAAAGTGCTACACATGCAAGTACAAGCACTCAAAATAGAAGTACAAGGACCATCTGTGTGTGAGCACACATGCACACACATACACATTTTAATGCTTCATCTGTCTCCAATGAATTAAATCTAATTTACACAGGACTCCGATATTACAGAGGTTCTGTGTGGGGACATTTAAGGATACAAAAAGTATTGTCTCCACTGCACAGCCTGACTTCTTATTACAGCAGACACTGGTGGTCATTCACTTCTTTTTGGTTGGGCTTGGAATCTAACAGGAAGTTAAAGCACAAATACACACTCAAACACACACGCATGCACGCGCACACACAATAACGAGCTCAGGCACATACACAACACCCCCACACTCACAGATACACATTCCCACTGTTTAATATATTTCTGTGTCTCCAGTTAACAATATTTTGTGTCAAATTATAGTGGGCAAGATAAATAGTGGGTCTGTGCGACATGGAGAAAATAGAACAGGAGAAAAATGTGGGGCTTCTAGTTGGGTAGGAGGAGAAGAGAGGAAAGGAAGGGAGAGAGGAGAGGAGAGGAGAGAGCAGAGAGGAGGAGAGCAGAGGAGAGGCAACACTAACTCCTACCTCAGACACCTGGCTTTCCCTGACTAGACTTGTAAAACCTGGTTAATCCCAGCCCCTTGTGAACTTGTGTGTGGTGAAATATCTGCATGACTGAAACCCGATGAAATACTGATCCCAACAATCTACCAGGCATCTACGTATATGCCCAATTCACCACGTAAGGGCCCATTTGCAAATGAAAAGCTTGCTGGATAATTACACGTATCAACATGGAAATCGCATTCATGAATAGAATGAATCCAATTAATTCTTTGCATTCCTGCACATTTGGTTCATATTTGGTCAGCGGGACAGTATGGATGTCTGGAGCTGGAGCGGAAATGGAAGTCACAACAGTCACAAAATGACGTTGGGTGTTAATTGGGCTAGGCTTGGCTCAGAGAAAGATGGCGAGATAGACAAAGAGGAGGAGAAAGAGAGAGAGAGGGAGGGAGAGAGAGCCTGGAGGACTAATTAGTGATTATAACTTGGCACTCTCCAAACATAAAATATCTCTCAACCCAAAAGACAGAGAAATGATTAAAGATAAAAGAATAGGAATCAAACACGAGGAGCTGTGAAACAACCCTCTGGTATTGTGTGTGTAGCTATATACATGTGTGCAAGCATTTGTGTGCACGTGCGAGTGTGTGTTGGCTTCTTTGCCCCCTCATTAAACCATGCTTTACTCTGGTAAACGGCAACAGCACAGAGCTCAATGTCAGCTGGAGAGGTTACAGCCATAGGCAGGCTCTGGGACACACACACACACACACACACACACACACACACCGACACGGATACACCAAGTCTTTCACAAACATGTTATCTAATAAATGCATGAACGACACACCCATTTCATTTAAAAAAAGAAACTTTCAGTAAGTTTCCAAAGGCGTGACTTTTGTCTTTGTTCTGACACAGCAGGCAAAATGGAGAGTGTCAGCCTCCCCTGGCCCCGTGCCAGTGTGAGCTGGACATTAGCAATTCACACATCAAATTCATAAATCAAGGGCACCCTTTACCACAGTATAAATGGAACATAGAGGTCTGCTAACTGCTAACTGTATCGCTCTGGGTTTCCATAATGGATCCATAGTATTTTTTCACGTAGTCTGGAAAACTGACATTTAACGTCATCCCTCCTGTGTCACTTCTGTTCCAGACACTTATCCTGCCTCAGTTTTTACCTACAGGGACAAAATGGGAAATATTGCTACAGAGAAAGGTAGGAATACAGTGCATGCATATTTAATTCAATGTATCTATTTAATGGCTTACAAACAACAATAATAACATGAATAATAAATTAAACATGCACACACACACACACACACACACACTGTCCTACATGTTTGGCATCGCAAGCAGGTGCACTATGACTATGTCACGTCTCTCTTATCACCTCCGACAAACGGAACATTCATGAACAGCGTTTGTGTCACACGTGCAACATTGATCATACCATTAGCAGGAATGCGCACGCACACACCCACAATCTGTTACCATGGCAACACCTACCCTTGATACACACACACATACACACAGGAGGAAGATTGGGCAATGGACTAAAATGTATATGCTTTTTGATCTGCTTCTCATTCTAGCAATCATGTTAGTGTCATGCAGCGACACAGTCAGACACAAGCGTGTGTGAACTGTCAACTAGCCGCCTCCACACCATACAGCTACCAATATATCACTGTGTGACAAGAACGGAGTTCTGCAATAAAACACTGCATGTTTCATATAATTTTATTTCATCATTAATACAAAAAATAATGCAGCACTTGCTTTTTGCACGCGCGCAGTTGAGTGACATGTGGAGCAGACTCACATGCCGAAGCATTGTGGCACAGACGGCTGTCGTCTGTGTGATGTGCCGATGAAGTCTGTACCAACCCGTTTGACAGTTGCATCATTCGAATCATAATGGGGGGGGGGGCTGCTCTGAAGTAGAAGCCTTTAAAATGCACATTAGATCATGCAATGATGCATGCCCTTGCATAGTGTGTGTGCATGTTTCATAGTTTGAATTTAAGCTTTGCAAAGGGAATTTCACTCAGTATTCCATTCAGTCTGGCTTCTTAAAATATGAGACAGGATGTCAAGTGTCCCCACAAGAGTAATCATATCTTTTCATGGGCTTCAGTCCCAGGACCAGACTGTAAAGTTTGTCTTTGTCTACATTTGAAAAAGTTTGATAGCCTCCTTGTTTCAGCGCTCTATAGAATTTCCTGAAACCAAACAACAAGCCATTCCCGATGGGTGGATAAAACAGACTCTACCATCAGTCTGTCCACCTGAGTGTGGTTTGTTATCTAAAACTAGTCTATAGTCTATTACCATCGACAGATACACATACACCCCCAATCTATTATTGAACAAAAGGCTCACGCCTCCGCTCAGCCCTTCAGGGAGGAATCCATCCCTCCATCCCAGAATAATTTCACACATCAGTAGATACACAAAAGAGAGAGAGAGAGAGAGAGAGAGGGATGAAGAGAGGGAAGGAAGAAAAGGAAGGACAGAGAGGAGGAGGAGGAGGAGTGGATGGGGTAAAAATGTATGGAGTCACAGCTCAGTGCTTGTGGGAGGCCAAGGTGTTGGGGGGAGCCATGTGTGACAAAACAGAGATCAGAGGATATATGCAATCGCGCACACATGCAGGAAAACAAACACACAGATACACGTGCACACACACACACACACACACACACACACACACACACACACACTTGCACATACATACGTATGCCAAGTAAAAAGGTGAGAATAAGGACATATCAGATGACTTGTAAAGATTGGGTCTGCCTTAATGTAAGCAGAGGCATCCTCATCCAAACACAGAACGCTAATCTCTTTATCTATCACACTCACTTCTTATTCACACACACACACACACACACACACACTAAGGATAATCCTAACCCTACATACAGACATGTATAAACAGCATGCAAAAACCCAACACCCAAGCACTGAGGATGAGAAAACACAAAACCAGTTCTTGATTTCCTTACTATGAATAAGAGTATGGAAATTAACAACTCTATGGAAACCCACAAAAGCACACGTACATGCTCACACACGTGTCTACACATCGAATAATCACTTTCAACACACCATTTGACGATAATACATTTATAATGTGTAATACACACCACACTTCATGAGCAACATCTAGACCAGAACAGTACTATATTTTAACACACACACACACACACACAAACACATTGGGGGAATGCGACTGAATAAACCAATTGAAAGCTTCCAATTTGACAGCTGTCTTGACAGCTCACAGCTGATTGGTCTGGAAATCCCACATATAAAATTGTGTTATGCTACAATCTATGTTGGACGTGCAAACCCTACATGTGTACAAAAAGTGATGACCAAAGATGATTTCAGTTTTCAATATGTTGCTGATGAGACATACACTTCTTGCAATGTCTGCAATACAGACAGATAAAAATCAACAAACAAAATATATATATATTATTTTATTGCAGCAGCTGCAAAATAATCGGCCGCAATAATCTGGAGCTGAGCCTATCCCTAACAGACACACTCACACACGCAGGCAGAAACACATACACGGACTGAAATACATACATGTACTAGACGCATGGCGAGCGTACACGCAGCTGACAAGTGAGAGGAGCAGCAGACACAATGGAGTGTTTAAGTATGCAGGAAACTTTATGCCGGGGTGGAAGAGGAGCTTTGAAGGAATCCGCTGAGGGATACCCAACCTCTCCCTGAACTGAGCTTGTACCTCCTCATCAGAGAGAGAGAGAGTCATGGAGAGAGAGGGGGGGGGGGGGGGGGGGGGAAAGATAAATATTGAGAGGCGAATATATTAAGTTGGAAGGGAGACAGATGGAGAGAAAGAAGGAGAAAGGGCAGGAGAGGGGGCAGCAACAAGGTGCTTTGGTCTAGCCCCTGCGCCTTGTGCACAATTGCTCTTGGTTAGGCTGATGTGTGGAAGTCCCTAACCAGCAGCGGTCACGTTGTTCTCAACCATACACACACACACACACACACACACACACACACAAACTGCCTTTTCTGGTGAGCACACTGTTCAGTAGACGCCGTGCTTAACTCCCAATATGACCTTCATTGAGATGGATTGCATGAAAAATGTAATGACTTTCCTGAGAGAAAAACCACAGGCCAAATCAGCTTTGCATTGCATAACAATGCTGGACTTGGTAATCAATAACACAAACACACATCCATAATGGAGTGCACAGCCTGCACATGGAGAAAATGTCTCAGCAGAGGCCAACCACATCACAATGGATAGAGCAAGCCACCAGTGGAGAGCTGTGCAATGCATAAACAAGGAGCTATTGACGATAAATGCCTGCATCCATTTCCACCCATCAAACACTTCCCTAAGCTAACAGCTTAAATCTGAAACAACATGCAACTCTGAGAAGCTTTTCACACTCCAAATGTTTAGCTCAGGGTTATCTCTGGCCCTGAGTTAAGAGTCGCCCCAACCTCATTTGGCCCCATTTTACATTGTACCAATTAGCCAGCAGCACAGTTTAAGTTATCCATTGTTCATGCTGCAAATACGATGCTAATTTTGGCCCAGGGCAGGGCCATATGAATGAGTGGTAGCCATGAGTTTGTGTGAAACCTACAATAGTTGAAGCACACTAAAAGTTCTCAAATGTGGCTAACATTAAGTAAAGTGAAGTGCAAAAAGCCCTTAAATTACTTTATCTCAGCTCGCTTTTATAATCAAATCCTCTGGGTGCATGGTCATTGCTTAAGTTGTTTATACCTCATAGATAGCTTTTCATGTTTCCCTTTATTTTGTTGTTTTGGACGATAATATTACACTATGTAACTAGAGCATCATTTTCACACATAACACAAAAAAAGCAACTATGAGCAGAACTGTGCCACACATTTAACAGCTTTCTATGGTTGCATAGCAACAATGTTAGGCTCAGATAACAATCTTTATCCCACTGACCATAGGGCTTTTGAACCCAGTAAGACTCAGCAGTGGAAACATTCAATCTGTAGCCTCATTTCTCTCTAAGCCCTATATAGTTTTAGACCCAGGAGCCTCTGATTGCTACGCCTTAACCCGGAGCTGTTTGGATTACAAAGCAAAATAGACAGCAATAGTCTGAATGGAATGCACAGTCTGTGGGATTTTTGGCTGTTAGCTCAGGTTTGCTGTTTTTGATTTTATTTTTTATTTCTTGGTGTCACAGTTTTAGGGTCCCATAATGAAAAGCTGCCATTGTGTTTGTTTACCTCCTCTTCATCTCTCAATGTGACATTAGCTAGAGATGAGTCACCAGCTAAAAAACAACAACACAGAGTTTGTCTCACTGTCACGGATATTTCCCTCTTGAGTGTGTCTCATGCTCACCTCGTTGGTGTTCCAGCGATGGCGCTCCTTGGGCAGAGAGGAACATTTGGGTAGACACTCTAGCAGCTTCTTAGGAAGGTAGATCTTCAACTGGCCTGGCTCATCTGGAGCGGGGCGGGGGGGGGGGGGACAGGGCGAAGATAAAGGAAGATAAATGAGGGATGAGTAGGAGTAGGAGGAATTTCTCATCAGACACAGAGACGTTGTGAGAGGAGAATAACAAACTTTTATTGTGAGGCTTCTTTTTTTGCAGGGGGTGGGGTGGGGGGATTCACCTCTATTAGATAGCATAGGAGACAGGAAACGGGGAAGAGCGAGAGGAGTACAACATGCAGTAAAGGCCGCCGGCTGGATTCGAAACAAGCCAAGAAGGACATACGCTTTAATTAATTTGTAAGTATGTTAATCCTAATCAATGAAACAGGAAAAAGTCCGAAAATTGCACACCCACCATGTTTAATATTTCCACATCATCTTCATGTAAGTGTGTCTTATATGTTATTCGCTCATGGGTGATTCACGGGGATGTAAGGTTGACAATCTTCTCAATCAACATACAGGGTACAAACAACAGTTAAGTGTTAAGTGTTCAGTGCGCAGAGGGAGCGGCAGGGCACTGATTTTTGGACAGCAGGTGGAGGTACACAGCACACCTGAGGCCCACCCACAAACAGATTTGGATTAAGAAGAATCCATTATCATACATTATCAGTGCATTTGGGGTTGGTAACAATTATGGCCAATCACATGGGCATCTCTCATCCCCTTTAAAAGCAAGGCTCTCCCCACAGTGTTATACAGACACTTTGGTAATGGAGCAAAGACTCCAGACGAGCTCCTCCTGAGAGAAAACTAATATTCCTGTACTAGAGCAGGAGAGTCGCAAGTGCGGCCCAAATGTTGCTACAGAGAGGTGATGCTTAGTTCAAAGTTTAAATGGAAAAAGTCTTTACACCACATACATGACAGAGGAGTATTTAGAGAAGGACTAACATATTGTTGGTTTTGGTCTTTTCATGGGGTTTGTTAACAGGAACAAAATATATAAATATCCATTAATTGAGAAAAAATATGTTTTCAGTGTAATATGATGTGACTGGTGGAAGAACAGGTAAAAGGGGGTTGTGTAGTTTGGAGAGAGCTACAAGAGTACACCACCACCAAAACAATGTGGTGCTGCTGGATTACCAGTGAAACTGTCCCTACTGCTCCTTTCCTCCCAGCACATAGCGTCCACACAAAGATAGAGCCCCCAGTGTGTGTATGTGTGTGTGTGCCTGTTTGTGAGTGTGTGCCCAACGGGTGTGCTGCTCAGAAGTCAAAGAGAGCAAGTACTCAAAGGTTATTGATAAGCATTTGAGTAGAGGGCGTCCATTCATGACTCCCCTGGGAAGATAGGAATTATACTTTACCTGAGGGCAGATGACAGAGTGCGAGAAAAAGAGAGATAGGTGGGGTGGGGAGGGGTCAGAGCGGGAGACCGAGAGAGGCAGGGCGACAATGAGCCAGAGAGAGACAGATAATGAAGAAGAAAAAATCTAACTTAGCAAGAATGAGTGAGAGTGAAGATTTAGAAAGAAAGACATTTGCAAGGACAAGAGATGGAATAAGGTAACACAAAGACGCAAAGAGAATTTAGTACGGAAGCAGCACAGGAGATGGGGTCTATGTGTGTGTGCTCATGAGAGTATGTAGATTTCTGAGCATGTGTGTGTCAGTGTCAGTAGGAAGTGTGTTCAGGCACGTATGCTCCCCCTAATCAATTATGCATTTATTAATAGAAGGCCTGAGAAGACAAAATTTCAAACAGCTGAACGGTGCAGCAGCTTAGTTAAACAGCTGAATGGTGCAGCTTAGTTAAAGCCTAATTTCTTTTTTAGCAGCACTCCAGCCTCTCCGCTATGAATGCCAATCAGCGTTTAAACCCCACCCCTCCTGGCTATAACCCCCTCCCCTCCCCCTGCTGTTCTGAAGAATTCTCATCAGAGCCTCGCCTTTGAAATGTACCAGAACCACCACATCAAACAAGCCCATAGCACATGCGTAGGCACACACACAAACACATGCGCGGACACACACACACACACACACACACACACATGCACGCACACTCTTACATGCAAACAGACACACACATATACACCCAGTGTCTGCCGATCAAAGAACACACATCACAGTATTTGTCCCAGAGTGGCAGTTTTTTTTTACAAGTGACCTTGGTACCGAAATCCCTTTCAAAGCACACCTTCACGGACACGATCATCATCTTAACCTATCGTCACGTTTACTTGCTGCGCTGACAAGGAATGGAAGACCAACTTTGCAGATTTCTTGAATGCTGATGAGCTTTTACACCCCAAAGGGTTGTATGTTGCATTTCTAACAATCCCGAACGAGAGAATGCGTCCCTGTTTTAAAAAATGCAGCCTGGGATCTGTCGCAATTGTCTTTTCCATCTGTTCCAAATGGCTCTCAGTGGTGCTGTACTACGGTGTGACATGGGGCAAAAAAATTCTCTTCTGTTTCTGGCTACCCAGGAAAATGAACCATCCTGGGACATGGAGAAAGCGCTAAATATGGAAATGCATTGCTGTTCACATTTAGATTTGTATTTGAAATAATGAAACAGTTTTAATACCTGCATTTCTTCATTTAAGTCCCTCAGCTGTATGCTGCAGATCCTGCCCGCACATACATCACTCACTCAGATAATCTAGTAAACAAAAAGTCCAAAAGTGTGACAAAGCCTGAATGCTAATATGGAAATGCTGGCTCATTAAGTCATATAGAGGTGTTCGTGCTAAAAAGTGAAAATGTTCGACCAAAGTGAAACATTGCTTTGGTAGCCTATCAAATGCCATAATTTAGACTGGAATCACACAGAGGGGCGGCCTCCGACTGATGAATATTTTACCTCATAAAACTGTCATCTCCATATTTAACACAGAAACAAGCCAATGCCCTTGTGAGATGGCTGTCAGTTAATTATAAAACTCTCCTCAGTAAAGAGAGAGAAAAATGCTCCAAATGCAACTCTTAACTCTCACCCTACTGATATTAGGAGGCGTCAGGGGAAATTTTCACATTTTTTCCCCTTTTCGGGATGAAATTAATGTGACAGAAAGAAAGGCTCATTGCACAGCAGCTAGGTAGAGGGAGGGAGAGCCAGGGTAGGGGGAAGAAAGGGGGGACCATATAGCATGGGATGAGCGAGAGTGCAGGAGGAGGGAGGGAGAGAGGAGAGAAAAGGGGAGAGCAGTGGGGGCGGAGGGTGGTGGTGGTGAGGGGGGGATAGAAAGATGGTCGTGCATGCTAATTTTATCATTCTGCTGATAAACTTTTCCTCCAGTAATCCTCCAGCTGGGACGTGAGAACAGATAGGAGACAGGGATAGGCTCGGGAAGTCTCAGCTCATATTAAAACAGCCATCCCAAACAGAACTCTCTGTTCTATTCTTTTCTATTGTTTTTCAGATTTTCTCTTAATTCTTTATTTGCTATTTTGCGACAGTCTCGCTTCCTCTCTCATCTCGCTTAACAAAATAAGAGGGTCTGGTGCAGGTATGAGGCCATCTGCTCCTTTTGAAATGAAAAAGGGGTTGGGGCGGGGGGTGGGGGGGTGGGTTGCTTCTACAAACCTTCCCCCTCTGTACCCCCAAGCCCCACCAGCACTTCACTAAGCAGTGTCTCTGTCTGCTTCTCCTCACATCTGTTTATTTTCCACCAATTTTCCCCTCTAACACACACACACACAGAGGCAGAGAAATGCATCTACGTCATGTCCTCTGAAATCAATAACCGATCAAAGCAATCATTGCTTTTATAGTACCTCCAACACACCACAGCAATCACACACATGCCCAGGACACACTCGCACGCATAAACGACCATGCGGCGACCCCAGATTACACACTCCATCTCACCTCTAGTTTAACCAGGCCCATTGAGGATTATAGATACATAATGCCATGTGTACAGATTAGGTATGACAATAAACTACTGATAGCCAAAGTAAGCCTTGCCTTCTCTATGGCTATGTGTGTGTGTGTGTGTGTGTGTGTGTGTGTGTGTGTGTGTGCGCCCACTAATACAGTACTGGCATGCATGAATAAGCATGATGTGTAACAGAGCTGAATTGGAATGACGTCTAAGCAGTGAGACACAGAGATAGAGTGTGTGTTTGTTTTGTGTGTGTGTGTGTGAGAGAGAGAGAGAGAGAGAGAGAGAGAGAGAGAGAGTGTGTGTATGTACAGTATGTGTAAGTGTGATCTGTTACAGAGCAGATGAGAAGGAGACCTCAGCTCCAGCATCACATCATACTGCCAGAAGGCTTTCATACTTGCTCCCAGAGTCACACTGTGCTACAGACAAAACGTGCAAGCGCGCGCACGCATCGACAAACAGTGTGAAGAGTGTTTGTGTGTCTCTTACTGTTGGCGTCAGTGTCATCACTCTTGGGAGGGGTGTGTCCTGTGTAACCAACAGCAATCCTGACCATTCGCTCTGGATTCCTTATCTTCTTCAGTCCTACGAAGAGAGAAAAAGAGCGAGAAAGAGACAAAGACAGAGACACGTTTAGGAGACGTTTCAGACTTTGGTTTCCTTGGCAGTCACACACCTCACCTCATTCTTCCTCCTATAAAGCCCAGAAACAAAACTCCAAGTCATATGCATGTGGGCTGATCCATTTTCTGATCCACTAACTTGCATCCATTGTGTCCCCTGATCGATTGGCCACAGTAGATACACTGCCTCCATGTGTGTGACTAACTTGTACCTAGCTTTAGTTTCTCCTCTCTCTCATCATTTCTCTGTTTCCCTGACCACTGTTGCTATGATACAAAGTAGACCAACCGGCGCAGAGCGAGGTGGTCTTCCATGCTATATGGATGTTGTTCAAATGCCCACTAGTGTACTATGCTCATCAGCACCACGCACATCTGCCAGGATATGGAAAGAGTAGATTGCTGTCTCCTGCCTTCGTCGCACCTGCGATTCACTTGGCTTTCATTCAGCATCGCTGAGGCTCGTAAACTATCACTTCCTCTCTACACATAACACTGATAAGGCAATGGACAAGTGAGTCTGTTTGCGTGTGTGTGTGTAGGTACAGTACAGCAAGGGCAGAGGGATGGTTTTATATTTATGTGGCACAGTGCCTGCTGATCAGCCCATGGGACATCCATCTGTCTCGTGCTTGTCTTTTCACGCAACAGGACTCTCAACCCACGACCTTCCCTTTGCCTCTGGCTACACGCTCCGCATGCTCGCCTGCATGCTTTTATGTGCATCGGGCTTTAAGGGCCGTGTGCCTGAAAATGTGCTTCACAAATGGATGATTGTGTAGTTCAAGTAAAACTCCCCCCAAAAAATGCCTGTTAGAGAAACCTTGCTCAGCATCGCACCCTAGTGGAGAGAGTTAAAGACTCCTCTTGCCATTTTCAGCATCACTTTGCTGAGGAAGAGATCGGAAGAATCAATTAAGAACAGTCTAATAATAAAACTGATGATGGCTACAGCGAAATGCATGCTGCGTGTCATTTTAGCTCTTTAGTTGCTGAGGAACTGCGTGTCATCCATAACAACACATTCAGCTGCTGTGTTTACCGGCTTAGCAGGGATGTGTGATATCAGTGCTCTGAACAGGCAAGAAAAGAAAGCTATACTTAGAGCAGACTAACAACCAGGGGATGTTTATAAACAAATGTCACACACACTGAGTAAGGACTATACATGCCATTAACCCATGATGGAGATAACATCGCCATGGTGATTGTGGTCATGTCTTAAATAATTCATGAATGAATGAATAACAGTCTGAAGAGTGTGTGTCAATAATGACCTCGGGAGTTCAGTTGAGGGAGTAAAAAATTGAAACTATTCATACATGATATGACCTAAAACTGACATACATACATACACCCCCCCTCCCCCAATGCAACCGATTCTCACCTTGACTGCCTTAGCAACCATAGGCACACATCAACACCAAATTAACACACACACACACACTCACTCACTCAGTCACACACGCACACCAGTGTGGGACTGTGACTAAATAAATGCACAGCTGGTCTCGGAGGTTGCGTGCCTGTCAGGAAAGGAAATCTACGATTCAATGGTCTATTTTATGCTTAAAGAGAGACACAGACAGATAAACACACACACACACACACACACACACACACACACACACACAGAAAGCATCTGAATTCCTTCAGCGTGAACCACTATCATCCTCTCTCATCCCCATCCTTTTTATGCTAAACGTTTCAAAAGCACTCATAAACCAGCTACTCAGGGGAAACGCTGGCAAGCACTGTACGGTGAAAAACTATCCTATCCAGACTCACTCAGAGCCTACCGACAGGACAACTCTCCTCCCGTTATTTATTTGCTGTCGGTTAACCGTGCTCCACACAGTCGCTGGTTCAGCACCAGCGTCCGTGTTTTCGGGACGGGCTAGAAGAAAGGGAAAGCCCTGTCGTTATCTCTCTCCCCCTCTATGCCTCCGTCCCTTCATCGCCTCGTCTGAACCCCGGATAGCGGTACTCTGCCACCTCAAATAAAAACCGTTATTTCTCTCTTACCTTCCGGCTTGTTTTCGGCAGCCATTTCCCCTCCGCCGCGCGCCTCATCCCTCCTCCTCCTCCTCTTCCTCCTCCTCCTCCTCCTCGACTCGACCTAGTGGTGGTGGTGGTGGAGGTGGTGGCGGTGGGGGGGGGGGGAGACCACGCGCGTGCACAGAGAGGACAGCTCAAGGAGGGGGGCGGGGCTGAGAAGAAGAGGGGGGATGGAGAGTGGGAGGGGGGTCGAGCCTGCCGCGTTCAGCGACACCATTGGTCCAAACTGCGAAGATTGACAGCGGGGATCCGTGATGGTGACTCGTGGAATTCTCCATCCCTCCGTTTATTCGCGTTTGCCCCGCCCCCTGACGTACACGCGCACTCTTCCTCGCTCTCTCCTCTCACGTCACTGGACAACGTCTGTACTCGAGGACACCTTGACAGCCTCCCACAGCATCATCATCATGCTCATCATCGTCTTCTCTCTCTCTCTCTCACTCAGACACACATAACGTAGGCCTACACACACACACACACACACACACACACACACACACACATACAAACAAACAAACGCGCACGCTCATTTCTTCATATGCAAACCCGGTGGACTGTTGAGAAAACGCGATGTAAGGTCGCGTCCCACCACAAATTATGAACCCCTCTTGAACCTAAATGGGGGGAAAAGTGCCGGAAAGAGACTTTTTAGACGCGCGGTTGTGATTTTTAGGTGGGCTGCTGGCGGGGGCTGTCAGTCACTGTGGTGCCGAGGCTCGCGGTGCTGAAAGGACAGCTCCACACGCGCCTACACAGGCTGTGCGCGCTCACCACCTGCTTTCTTTAACGCCGTGTTATTGAATTGAAGTGATGAGAGGTCAGGTGAAAACTTACAGGGTGAAATGAACAACACGGGGGGGGGGGGGGGGGGG
>JAVQJD010106251.1:0-43282 GCA_036023655.1 Nannoperca australis
TGGAGGATTCTTTGACGAAAGCAAAGTTTGATGTAAAAAAAATCTTATTTCAAATACAAATCATTATTTCTAACCTTGTCAATGTCTTGACTCTATTTTCTATTCATTTCACAACGTAGGGTGGTGAATAAGTGTGACTTTTCATGGAAAACACAAAATTGTTTGGGTGACCCCAAACTTTTGAACGGTAGTGTATATGTGCTTACACAGGAAAATAAGGGTTTCAGAGTTAGCATTCATTTCACAATTAGAGGGAAATCTCCAATTCTTTTTTGAATTAGTGGAAATGTTTTGTAATTTATAGTTATATTTAGTTATTTTTGTCAAATGTAATTTTAATTTTCCCAGTTTACATTGTTATTATAAAGCATGTGGAAGTCAGATATGTTGACCATATTACTTTTTACTCTTCAATCTTAGCTTAGCATTAGCAAGGTAGGCTAATAGTTGTGTTAGTTAACAGCTAGCTAGTTCTACACAACAGTTACACCTGCCAGTCACTGGGTGTAAATTTTTAGTAACTACTAACATCTACGTAAAAACTAGTTTGTGTGGTGCAGCCCTTTTTGAATTAGTGGTAAGTCAATTTCCACTTAGCGTAGTTATAATGTTTTAACTGAGGTTGTGCTCAGAAGTTGCTGTGCTACTAGTTTTCAAATTAGCTTTTTTTTTTTGCTAAGGCTCTGAGGTAAAGTTGACATGAATATCACAATACAAGTAAAAGTATTTGATATTGTGTTATTGATGTTCAATACAATCCAATAAAATTTTACAAAACAGAATTGTATAAAATATGAATATCAATGTTTAAATCATCACAATGGGAGCCAAATGAAATGAAAATGATACTAAAGGTTGTTGAATTTATAAGAGGGTCCTATATAAAATCACACACACAACCGCAAACTAATTAATTCAGTACATTTAATTGTTAATTGATTCATTGCACATTTGCTCAAGTGCAGAGTCATACTCAATGTAAAGCTTTAAAAAATACAATCTCAGTCATCAAGATGTGATTCTGAGTGCTTTCATGTCCATTTTTTAAAATAAAATACAGTAAATGACAGAAACCTTCTCTTTAGATTCCTATTCTTTGATACATCTGTAAAGTAAACACTGAGAAACAGGGCAGCATAACTGGTCAACGTCAAAGATACTTTCATTCATATTTAGGTAGTGTAACTTTCAACAATACATGTGCATTTCCCTTTGTGTAAACACAATTGTGTCTTAATTGATTTTTTTGGGATTTGTAGAGTGCAACATACTATACTACCCTTTAGAGGAGAGCCCTCACATTAATTGTAGCACAAATTACCACTTTTCTGTTGTCACCTGAATAATCATAAACACTCTTAAGCAGCAACACTTTTTGTGCATGACCCACATCGCACAGACTCGTCCTCCAATCTCTCTTTTAGAAATAGCTCAACAGGTTTACAATACATTTTTTCCCAAATTAAAAAAATAGTTTGGATCATCGACTGTACACAATACCAAAAACAATGTGCTTTTCTCCATATACTGTATAGTGCTGAGTTCAACATGCCTTCCACCGGCTGTGGTTACAGTGCGCCCATCTCCCTTTTTTGAGGCGGTTGGTCGTCACAGGATGCATCAAGGAGGCCTCTCTCCGTGAAACTTTCGGTGTCTGTACCTGCCGTTCTTTTCCTTGGCCATGTTGATACAGGCGTTGTGCTTGTTGCTCTGCAGGTGGTTCCAGTACTTGATGAGTTCATTGGGGTGAAACTGATGGGATGTGATCAGGTGGCTGTACTTACAACTGGAGTAAGACACCCTCCAATGGTTGAAGAGGAACTCGTTGGGAGGGGGCGCAGGGTCGATGCGCAGCTTCGCCAGGCAGATCCCCACATAAACGTCCTCCAGGTGCAGCCTGCGTATGCTGAGAGAGGCCTGGTAGATCAGCTCGGCCATGTCCCCTGAGAACACGTACCCCGTGCCGGAACAGAATATTGGGTAGCGCTCGCTTGGGTACAACTCCGGTGGCATATACCATTTACTGTCCTTGTTTCGGTTTGGTGCATAACCCCTCATCAGGTAGCCGGTGAAGTACCTCTGCTTGGGAGGCAGCTCGGGCTTCAGCAGCTTTTGGATGAGATACTCAGTATTGACAAACATGTCGCTGTCTGTCTTCATGACATAGGAGGCGTGCGGGCAATAGGTGGCAACCCAGTTCATGCCCATCAGGGTTTTGATGGTCAGGTTGTAGTATGTGTCATGATAGTCCTGTTGGATGATGTCATGGTAAACACGGCTCTCTTCTTCTATGCTGCTCTGGAGGAAGGTGTCCGAGCTCTTTCCTGTTCCAAGCAGGAAAAGACGAACGAACACCAGGCCCATTGCTATGCTCTCATTCCCCCACGTCTGGCGGATGGCGTTACGGGCATCGGCCTGCCCGGGTTCTGCAGCGATGAGGAGGATAAGGAAGGGCGTGCTGTCCCTGCACTTGAAGGGCTCATTTAGGATGTAGCGGTATGGCTGAGCGCTGAGCCTCCCCCCCACACCCATTTCCTTTTGTAAACTGTTGTTAGTGCTCATTGAGTCCCCAAGCCCCATTACACCCATCCTGGCTCCTCCTCCCCCACCCCTTCCTCCTCCTGCCTCCCCCGCTGCTCCATCCGCCTGCTGAGAGCTGAGATTGAGCAGCGGCTTTGGCACTACATACCCAGTCTCCCTCCACAGGCTCCTCAGGGAGCTGCTCTGGTTGGCTTCTCCCTTGGGGCTGCGGAAGCCTCTGACGGTGTAGGCCAGCGGGTTTTCCCGGGGCCCACTGCGTCCCGGCAGCCAGTCCTGGTGACTGAAAAATAAGAAGAGGGTGAAGAGCAGAGCCAGTGAGAGGAGGCCGGCCACATGGGTCCGGAAGAGCGAACGCTTGACGGTCCAGGTCATCTTGATGGGACAACAGTGCCGCCGTCTCCACTGCATGGTGCAGATCGGGGTCGCAGGAGGCTGCTGCTGCTCGAGAATGGGCGGCGGCAGTCACATAGAGTCACCTCAAACATGTGGTTGCCAACAGTCAGAGGGTTATCTGAGCTGGCAGATGGGTTGGAGTGAGCCTCCTGGTGGAGTCAGGGGAACGTTTGAGCCCCCCAGTTCAGCTGGGAGCAGGTTTGAAAGGGCTCCTAATGGAGCTAGGAAGGCGATGATTCTTTGGCCATGGAGGCTTCTCCCTGGCTCGTCTTTGGCACTGCAGACAAACACAAGATCATGCTCTATGTCTCGTCTCCCTCAGGATATGATAAGGGTCACCTCCTCTGTGTTTGCTCTCTCTAATCTGAAAAGAGAAAAATGAAACAGAGAAAACAGTGTTGGCAGCGGTCCGAAAAGCACCTCCTATTCACTGGCACTGAGCCACATGTCAATTGTTAGAATTGCAGATGCTTTTTTTATTTTACTTGTGGGGACAACCAAGCTTATTTCTTAATCATTTTATTTATGGTTTGTTTGGGCACACTCAGAGTAATTCTGAATTAATATCTTCCAGATGCAAAAGCCCCAATTAGAGCATTCTGTGGATGCAGTGCCCACTATGGTAAATGGCACTTTTGGTAAGCTGACTTAACATTTTGAAAGGGAGAAGCTGAATCAATACAACAGCATTGTAGCATATTTGATTGGACAGAGTCGTGCAGGCTCTGGGGAAGTGGCTTTCTAAGGAATGAAAATGGGAGATTTAGAGACTACTGTTGCCAGCAGGTCAGTGGCAGAAGGGAAGACTGCTGCTGTAAAAATTACTGTGCAATGTACTGTTAACAGCGCATCTGTATAGCTGAAAAACAGATGATCCTGATGTGTGCCTACAATCAATCTCACAGTAAATGCAAATGACTAAATGAGCACATTGTCCTATCACCTTACGCAAGGACAGAAAATAAAAACATTTCCTGGATCATCAGAAACTCATCTCACAGTGAAGATCTTTATGTTGTAGAATAGAAAATAATATAAAGTTCATCATGGCATGTTTGAGCTGCTGTCTGGTGCTGGGAATGGTGAGATGGTGGTTGCCTCTTGCATGTCATTATTCAGCTTAATGCCTGGGGCAGAAGTATAAATTGCAGGTTCGCTCGACGTGGTGCCGGCTAACGCTACTCTGAGCCGCTTGGGCGAGCGAGTGTCATCAGCCCCCCACCACGCGTTGACAGCTAGGGAGGAGATGCATCTGTCAAAATGAGTTTTCAGGGTCCAGCAGGCAATGGTGCAGAAGCCTGAGCCAGCCTCTGGCGATAACAGCCTTCACCCGCCATTCACCTTCCACCTTATCAATGCTGCCTACTGTCTAACTGAGAGAACCCAGGCTGCTCGATCTCCTACCGCAAACAGGCAGAAATACACAGCACTTAAAGCAAGCATGCAAATAAATGTACACATGCAAACACAAACAGGCAATAACGTGACGTGAATGATCACGTATGCACACACTGGTTCTCTAACTCACCAAGGCAAACAATTCGTGCATTGCACACCACATGCACACCAAATACTGCACGCATAATTATTTAGTGTGTCCATAGACTCACTAACACAAAATCAAATGCAGACCAGACTTAATGTGTGCAGTTTGTTTGTTTTGTCATCATTATCACTCTTGTGTCTATAGACTCACACAAAAGATGGATGTGCACATCAGACATAATTATATCCAAGCTAGACACATACATCATCATTGCTGTGCATTTTAACACACACACACACACACACCCCCCAGAGAAAATAGAATATGTCAGCAGAGACTTGGAGGTTGTACTAGACTCTAGTGAATATTAATGTAGCAGCAGTGCAAGTATTGAATCCATCCTTCTTTTCTCAGTGTATTAATTTACTGACTGCCTGCGTTGCCTTTTTATTTGTTAGATTTTTTATATTTTGTGAATAACCAACAACGGGGCATTATTTTGTGCAAATACTACATGCCGGTTTAGTATGAGACAGATTTTCTAAAACTTCCAATTTTAATTAACTGCTATGTTTGCTCATTCATCATGATAACTGGCAAGGAACACGATAACCTTTTCAGGCGAGTGTGCTTACCCAGCGCAAGCAATTACAGGAGAATGAGAGGGGCCAGGGCCAGCTTTGTTTTAAAGGTTAACATACTTTACATCGAAGCATACCCAGCGTTTGAGGGATTTCTGCCGTCAACTAAATGAACATCTAGTTACGTGAGCTCTGATGAAGTGCGCACACACAGAGGGTCACATATACACATGAATACACATGTACACAAAGAGAGACACACACATCGACCCACCCACGCAGTCAACATCTAGATGACCCTGTACGGTTAGGTGTATGACTTTTTGTTTTTGACGTAAATGCCAATTTCACTGGGAGATCAGACATACACTTTTACTCTCCTCATTAATTCATGTTCTTTCCATCAATGTCACTTCCATGCAAGCCAATTAGTTACACTAGCACTAATTAAAGCCCCAGCGAATCTGCAGCGGTCAATAATCAGAACGAAGGCTGGGGGAGTGACACAGTGACATACTAGGCATACATTATAGTGTTGTCTCTGTCACCACATAAGCTTCAAACTTAGAGGGAAAAAATAACTTTCTGCAGCGGAGATATGAACGCCATTCTCCACTGCTTGCTTTCTTTGTCTCCACGCCTACATAAACAGCCTAGCCCGATTTCCCCCTCCACAATGAGTGTAATGCATGCAAAATAAGCTTTGCTGATGTTGATGAGTGTATGACCTTCATTCAGTACAACAGTGCACTTTGTGATAGTGACACATTTTCCTCCAGAAAAATACAGCTCCCATTTGGGAGCCGTTTAGAAAGGCCGTTCACTGAAGTTAGAGGTTAAATTCAGTTTTATTGAAACAGGCCTGACTGATTATGTGGCTGAGTGAGGTTCCTGCTCTGTCTAATAACACTGCCTTGAAGCTGCAATTCTCATTCAGCCACTACATTTATGATTTATTTTAATGTTCAAGTAGGATTGCAGCACATGGCCTTCATCAGGGTTAAGAAAAGCCTGGGTTCTTAAAAAATTACCTGACGAAGGCCACAAGCAAAAAAAAAGGGTACTTTGAAAAAGAAATCCTGGTTGTTGTGTCTGAAAAGTGACTTCGTCTTTGGAGGACCATCGCTCTCAGGATTGCAACTAACGATTATTTTCATTATCAATTAACCTGCCGATTGTTTTGTCAATTAAGATATTGTTTTGTCTAAAAAGTCTCAAAAAATATAAAATAATTATATTTTCCCAGAGCCCAACGTAACGTATTCAAATTGTCACAGTGGGGAGTGTGGGCAGCCGGAAGGGAAGAAAATGTGGACAGTACAGGCAGACGGGAACAGTTCAGTGATTTATTAAGACCAAAAGATGAGCTTACATGCTACAGGCAGGCAGACAGGAAGGCAGACAGGAAGACAGACAACAGCTAAGTGGCAGGTCCAGGTTCGGGAGACAGATGCGGGAGGAAACATCCAAAAAACACGTGGAAATCAGGACCCGAGGTAACAAGGATGAACCAACACTGGAACAAAGGAAGTGGTAGATGAAGGAATGAGGTGCAGATGGGTAGATGGGCATGGAAGTCTATATTTATCATATCTATCATATATGATAAATATACACAAATGCTCACATTTTAGATGGAAGCAGCAAATTAAATGCATTTTCTATGCAACTCTAATTGCTTCACAACAGTAAAATTGGACTAAACTGAACTGGTTGAATAAAGCACGTTTCAGGAGAGCAGTATTTTTATTTTTATTTTTTACAGTACAACACAAGTACATTAACTCAAGTATTGTACTTAAGTACATTTTCTCTTACACTTTAGTATTACCATTTCATGGTACTTTATACTACTCCAAGACATGTATTTCACTGTTTTAGTTACTAATTGATAAAATACATTTTTAATGACAAAGTTCAACTTACTATCAACATTAAACCTGATGGTTTGCTATAGATTACACTACCCAGCAGTATATGAAGTAGTTAAAGGGAGTTCCATCTTGACTAACCACAACAGTCAGTTGCTACTTACACATTAATACATCAGTGACAACAATCCAATAATATACTACTATATTACTATATAAATATAAAACAATTTAACTGCATAACACGTATACTTTTGATACTTTGAGTACTCACTTTTACTTGTAATAAAGTATAGCATATTGTACGTTATAGTGGAATTGTATTTTAGTTTGTATTGTATTTGATAATGTACAAAGATCATCTGTTGTTAGATGTGATGCTCTTTTGGATTCTGCCATTGCAGCGATGTTCTTACTTACAGCACTTGTGATTCATCTCTTACAAGTTTGATGAGACGTCTTGTTGTTTTCCATCATGGTTCTATGCACTTTATGTAAAGCTCTTATCTGGAAGTCGCTTTGGACAAAAGCATCTGCTAAATGTAATGGAGTATTTTTACGCTGTAGTATTCCTACTTTTACTCAAGAGGATGTGAATAATACGCTGGTTTTTCATAACTCAAGCACTTAGCTGACAGTTGAAGTTGTGGCCGTATTCCCGGCTTTAGCAACATTTTTAAGTTATGGTGGATTTTGTATATAGTTCCTGATTTCACAAAACTGTGCAGCCTGCAGCTATAGATGACTTTTGTTTTTAAGTTGTGATGCAGGGAGGTTGTAATGTCACTGTCTATTCAACATCCAAATGTTTTCAATGAAGAGGCTATTGGGCTTCTATTTAGTCTTAATTATGTAGCAAACCCTGCAGTGTTGCACTCCAAGACGGCTTCACAAACCTCAAATTGGTCATAAAGCATGTCTATTTAATGCTTTATCATAGTCTGGTGACAATACAGTTGTTAGACCCAATAAATGTGGCCAGCACTTTATTGCATATGCTGGCAGGAAATGTCTCAACTAATAATATCTGCTGTTGTCCTGCTGAATTTGGGTTCATCTTAAAAAGGAATCTTCCAGGGAATTCGGTCCCGTGCTTTGTTCAGAGCAGTCACTTTTAAGTAAGGAGGCAGCTGGTGAGTCCACACCTCTCCCTGCTGTGCCTTTCTGTGGTCTAATCTTCACCCCCCTCTCCCCCCCCGGTCACTTTCCACTCTTCCTGAACAATCAGTCATTTTCAGTTTGTTACCATCTGATTGCAGTGAAGAGTTCACAACGACTGGCAGGAAAACGTGAAGTAGAGGTGAGGTGTGGTGTTGTTGCTCTTCCTTTCACTCTCACCGTGTGACTCAGTGCGAGTTATGTGACGAGTCGGTAATTCCACTGCTCCTTTGCCAAAGTGAGGTATGGAGTTTTTATAATCTTCAGCAAATTGCAATGTAAAGTGCAAAGTGAGTTGTTCCCAACTGTTTTTGTTTTCTCTCAGACAGCAGAGTTGTAAAAGTACCCATTTATTCAACACCATTCAACCATTTCTCCATTAGCTAGCTATTCAACCACGTATCCATCACTTTAGCTATAACTAATTCAGCTATTTATTCATTACTTTTAGCCATCTATTTGAACCATTTATCCATGAGTTTTAGACAACTATTTCTACTGTTTACCAAGCTAACTATGTAAACTCTTCATTCATTACTTTTAGCATCTATTGGAACCATTCATCCATTACTTTAAGGCAACGGCTAACTTTTCAGCTCGCTTGCTAATCAGTTTCCAAGCACCATCAATTGCAACCTGCAGCGTGGGACGTGAATGCCTACGAGCCACTGACAGATACATGTTCATATTCACCAGCCACTCAACAGTAAATCATTATTTTGTGCCACTTTCACATGTTGCCAGCATTTGGCTGGTGCTAATGTCCCACCTGACTCAACATGTGGACATACATTTCAAATTGTAATCTTTTGAAATTAGTCAAGATAAAAGTTACCAAGTAGCCCTGGAACATACTGGTTTGAGAGATACATTGGATACAATTGTAAAATAATGGCTAGATTCAAGCCTGAGTGTTTTTTAAGTAACTTTTGTCCTCCTTTTTTTGCTCGAGTGTACCTGTGTCCACATGCACGTTCCACACGTTACAGTACAGAGAATGAACATTTTATCCAAATAAATAGTCCCAATTAAAACAAACTGTTAAAAAGAGATAAAATGGGTTTTTGGCTCTGACTTTGAAAATGTTGTTTGGTGTAAATGTGACTCACTGCTGCAGAGCTGATGAGTGACACTGGATGGCCAGCTGTGTTTTTTTAATTTTTATTTTACCCTTCATCACTGGAGGCTGGTCAGATCTGGGCCAGGCCACTGGAGCCCCCCCCCCCCCTCCTGTCACACGACATGACCATAATATCTGATCCTTAAAGGGTCAGTTCACCCAAATTACAAAAACACCATATTTCCTCTTACCTTACCTCTATAGCTCTCTCACTGGTGGCATCTAGCCGTGCACACCTGTACGTGCTCCCGTATTAACCAAGATTAAGATTTATTTCTTCAAAGACATTTTGCTGTGAGGTTTTTTAAAGCTGACAAGGTAATCAATCAGTTGATCGGCAGATAATTAATCTGTAACTATTTTCAACAGTTTAGGAAAATGTGATTTTAGAAAAATTTCAAACGTTGCAGCTTCTAGATTGAGAAGCTATTCAAAGATTCTGTCTTTTAAGAAAATTATCATTTTATTTTCTTTTACCAAACAATAAATTAATTAAACCAAAAAAAGCTGAATAATCAATTATGAAAATAAACATTATTTATTCACCTACACTGTAATGGGCTGGAGGCAGACGGACAAGCCACAACTTCACCAGATGGAGCAAGAGCTAGTGAGAAAGCGTTTTTCTGTCAACTGAGCCTTTCTCTCACAAGTCAAAGCCACATAATGTAGACATACAGTGCAACATTTAGATGAACGCGTCCTTTAAAAAAAGGCTGTAACAAAGGATCGTGCACCTCTTAACGCTGGACTCAAGAATACAAGAGACCTCTGGGAAATAAAGCGTTGGCAGCTCTGAGCTGCTGTGGTTGTAGTAAATATTATATGACAGTGATATTCTTCCACTCAGTGAGAGTGATATCCATCGCAGCTCATTGTGCTGGCGCCAACTTTTACTGCGGAATTTAATTCTAGCAGTATTTCTGTTTGACTTCATTAATAAAGCCTGGCCGTATTCTCCTCTCGCTTCCACTCTTTTCCGGGGATGTGGGTTCAGACGGCACAGCAATAAATTATGAGGTGGTTTGAAAATTAGACCCTATTAAAGTTTCATAGTCTAGTGGGGAAAGTTAATACTCAGATGGTGAGTTTAGCTGCTGCTTTTTATTTCTTTTTAAATGTCCATCTCAGCAGTTAGCAGATATCCCTACGCATGCACAGGCTTCAGTGCCAAATAGCTCAGGCAGCTGGACGTGATGAAGTGGATAAAAAGCCCTGTTAATTGAACTGGATCAATGGGAACTCCCTGGCTTCTTGACAGATCCAAGAAGGGGTTTCCTAAACTTGAATCTATGTAAACAAATTCAGTACAGACCACTGGCTCCTATTAGATGACAGTGATCCTACCTTCAGGAACCACTGATGGGGGAAACATGACTCTGGGCAAGGGGGAATGAAAGATCATCAACATTAATCCTTAGGGAGTGAAGTAATAATAAGATCAAAGTATTCTTAATGTCCCACCTGCCTGAGGTGTCCGAGAGTGTCCCTGCAAGACCTCAGGCAGGTGGAAGACACAAAAGTGCCTGACGGAGAGGAGCTGCAGGGTGTTGGGACACAGACAAAGGGAATAGATGGATGGATTGATGGATGGATGGATGGATGCTAGTCAAGGCGGCTGGGAAGGGTGGATGGCTGGATGTAATCGAGGGGAGAGGAGGGCGGGGAAGGCTAAATGAATAATGAGGATGTGGAGGACTGATGAGACGTGCAGTGCTGCGTACCTCCTCCTCCTCATGCTGCTGCTGCTGAGGCTGCTGGCGGGGCTGCGGTCGGCTGACAGACTGTGCGAACCCCGGTGACTTTCCCCGCCATCGCCGCCTGTTTGGACTGGAGAGAATCTGCAGGCTTCTTTAGTGCCTCTCCTCCCGGAGCTCCCCCTCCTCTAATCACACCGACACCTTGGATGTGTTACGTCCCTGCTCGTCCTCATCCCCACAGGCTCAACAAACCTGCAGCTTTTTGGTTCTCCTCCTCTCCGCTGTCTCTCTCTCCTGCTCCTTGTGTCCGTTATACACCACAGCTTCTCTCTACCTCACTACTTATTAAATATGTTTGCTTCCCCTCGCAGTTTTTCACTGTTGTTTCGTGATCTTATCCTAGTTTATCGCCCTCTGCACGGGTGTTATTTAACGTACCAACACCACAGCATCCACGCACGTTGATCCGGAGCCCTGTCCGCGAGAAGAGCAGCAGGAGCGCGGCTGGTCCTGCACAATGCTGGGCAAGCTGATGTACAGTGAAAGCGAAAGCGATGGAGAAAAACCAAAAAAGAATATCCTCTCCCACCTCTGAGTCCAATCACTGCCAAAACAGGTTCCCCGAGTCTTGCAGGAAAAACAAAATCAACTACTCGTCTACCTTCACCTCCCGTCTCGGTCTGTGAGTCCGCTCCTTGTTTTTCTTCTCCTGGATCTTTTTCCTCCGCTCCGTGCTGGACCGACCCCTGTCGGATTTCCGAGCCGGACAAGGCAGCTGCTGACCCGGGCAGGCTGGCTGTCAGACACCGCTACACTGACGGAACTCTACCACGTCACTGCATTATTAGCGAGCATCTCACGTGACGCTCATGTTGCGTTCACAGGTTGTGGGTGCAAAATCGACCCCCTGCACACACACACACACACACACGCATTCACACAAACGCAAACACGCCCAAGCTCAAAATGTGTTTCAACACATACTGTTTTAATAAAAACTTGCTGAAGGCACAGCCCTTATTATTGCTGGAACGACTTATTATATTCTTGTTCCAAGCTATTATAACACAACCTTTCAGAGGAACATTGTATTAACGTTTGGGAGATGTTACGTTAAATGACAGTTATTATGTTTGACCACACCCGCAAGCAAGCAGCACCTTTGTACCAATACATAGTCGTATACTTTTTAAAGATAAAAGCATTACATTGTTTCATATTTTTACATTACAATGAAAATGTCTTAAATGTACGAAACTCACCTTTAAGTCTACTTGAAGAGGTTTATATGCTTGAAGATGTTAAAAAGCCTTAAGTCTTTTGAGGAAATCAAACTTTTTATGAAACAGTTTTTAAATAAAAACAAACAGAAGTGAGGAGAATGTCATGGATACACACCCAGAAGGCTTTAACCATGGTATTGAAATTTAAATCACAATAAGTTGCCTTTTAAATAGAAACCTGAGCCTTGTTATACTGTAAAGCACCCCAGTGGACACACCTGTCTAAATCCCTTTGAGAACTTTTGGTCTGAGGCTGTTTTTCATGGTTTGGGCAACTTTGTGTTTCATCACCTAACTCTGACCCTGTGCACAAAGCCATGCTGGCCTGCACAGAGCCCTGACCTCAAAGCCATCCATCCAGCACCTGGGGATGGACTGGAACCTTGACTGCAAGTCAGGCCTTACCGCCCAATCGACCGCCGGCCCCACTGATGCCCTTGTGGCTGAGTGAAAGAGACCCTGCCTACAAGAGTGGAGAATGTTGTAGCAGTAGCTGAATGCCCATCACACATAGGTGTAATGTTTGAGTGTCTACATTCTTTTGGCCTGAGTTAATTACTAATTGATAAATGATTGTTAACTGTCACATTAAAGAAGAGAAAGCGTACAAAAAGCAACCTCACAGAGATCCCATGTTGGACTGTTGTTATTGGTTGTGAGTACATCAGTGGGAATAACGCAGCTTTATTGTGCAGATTCTCTCTATTGTTGGTCCACAAAACAAAAACATCGCTAATTTCCATGTCCGACAATGGCATTTTACTGTTGACTGCAAACCGTATAAACATTTCCTTTACAGTAGATGATCCTAAACAATGTCGGATGATATATGATCATAATTTCGGGTCCATTCGGGAAGAGAAAGAATCACATTTGCAAGCAACGTCTTGCACCTGGATGTATTTGCAAGTAGGAAAGTAATTTCTCCCACTTTTCCCACATTCACGTGAATGCAGCATTCCCTCCTCCCCCCCTCCTCCCAAGCCAACCACCCTGCTCCCCCTCTGTGGGCGAAAAAAGGGGATTTAACTTGGTAAGAGCAGGGTGGCCAGTGGCCGGATGGCAACAGCTGGATTTGCCACCATTGTGCTCTTTGTTTAACGCTGCTTATACGTTTCTTAATGGACAACACGGTTTTAAAACACATCTTTTGCCCTGTTTGTTACATTAGCGATGCATCATTACGCACACACGATTACCAACTATATTTAGCATGTTTTTACATCCAGACTGACAAGAGAAAAGCCCTCACATGCTTGAGGTTGTTGACAGCACTGACTCCCTTCCCTCCACCACAGCACGGCGATGAAACCCTACCTGCCTCATTAATGACCTAAGCACAATGCAAACCCTTCATCAGCCTTCAGTCATGTTTACACTCACGCATCTCCAGAGGCCGGCGTGGTTCTTGATAGGCGATGAAAGCAGTTTGCCTCTTTGCTGCTCTCAGTAAAAGTGGAGCAGATGGAATTATGGCTCATGCTAAAGCAGCCCGCCACTTCAGGGACAGTAAGCCGGTGGGATAACGGCCTCTTGCAGCACTGTAAATATTGTAAGGTAGCACCACAGCATAGGAGCACAGGTGACTGAATAATTAATAGGAGCTGTGTCTTTGACAGATATACTTTGGAGGCCATTAGCTCTGCTACCTGGCCGGTGATTTGTCAGAAAAAAGTAATGTTGGGTTGGTGATTGATTTCCTGTGGCTGCCAGGTTAGAGGGAGCGTGCCTCTGTACATTAATATCATGTGGCATCTATTAGATAGGTGACTTCCTCGACTCGTCTAGCCCAGCTGCCTCGGCAAAGAGCGCCGTATCAAAATTTAAATTGTCATCATTAATTGTTGGTACTCGGGGAGTATCTTGATACACCACGTCTGCCTCTCCTGCTGTAATTTAGAGAAACCCAGTCTCCTGCACACAGACACATACACAAAGACACACATCCTCATGTACAGTACACAAATACACACATCCTCATGTACAGTACACAAAGACACACGTCCTCATGTACAGTACACGAATACACACACATCCTCATGTACAGTACACAAAGACACACGTCCTCATGTACAGTACACAAAGACACACACATGTCCTCATGTACAGTACACAAATACACATCCCCGTGTACAGTACACACATGGTAACAAACCCATACTTTATTACTTTCCTCTTAATTTCTTGTGACACACAGTAGTCATTTTTTATAAGCACCATATGCTGCTCCCGTAAGGTGATCCTCCTTTTATCTCACGTTTAAACACACATGCCTTGAAGTGAAACGTCAATAAGAGAATGTGTGTGCTTTGGCACGAAATGACTGCTGTGGAAAAGCAAACACACACCACATTCCTTTTTGTTTTATTTTATTTCAAGTCCATTTCGAAAAAGTGTGAAAGTACAGCACATTTTCTTTCTCATGCAAAGTAAGAAGTTCAAACACAAATGGTCCAACATTTGCATAGCAACCTGAACCCTTTCACATTTGAATAATTTCTAATTTCTATGCTTTCAGTCATGGTCAATTCGCCATATTGGCAAATTCTGAAAAGAAATGCTAACTAACAAGGCAAATAATGCAGTTATATCTACCTATTCACGTTGTGAGTTTACCCATTTGACAAGTCAATTTTATTTTATTTGTTCTAATTCTTTTCCACACTTCTGTACTTTACTCTTAATTTTCTCTCAGACACTGTTGGAGGAAGGAAGTGTTGGTTATCTCGACGCTACGCCTTTTTAAGAAACGCAGTCTCAGATGAAATGCGAGCTGTTATTGCTTCTCTTAAAGAGTGCAGTCGCAATATCCTGTGGCAGAGCCTCAAGTGCAGGCAGGGATGTCTCTGTGAATATCTTTGCCTTCACTCAGACTCAGGTCTCTGTTCAATGAAAAAAAAAAAAACAGGGGGCAGCTCTGCCATAGGACAGGACATCTTCTAAAGCCTTTAGCATTATTCACTTCATTTCATATTATCTTGGAAACTTGTAAAACTTTTACAGGTGTAAATGTGACTTTTAAAATTCAAATCATAACATTGTATAACAAATTGATTCTGCTGATAGTGACTACCTTTGTACCTGAAATCAACACGTTTTAATGATGTGTGTGCATGTTTTCATTAAGCTACAATACCATGTGCATAAGCCACATGTACTGTACGACACATGCAAGAGGAATCATAATAAAATGCCTAATATGTCATGAGAGATGCATTCAACCACATCAGTGAAAATAACATGTGTCACATCCATATGGAAATACATTTTCCTGAGCAGATCCAATCAGAAAATGCATGCAATTCCAACAGTTGGCAGGCAGCTTCAACTGTAGCATGCCTGTCAAAATGGATTGTCTGGAGTCTCACAGATGGGCAACAAGTGGAGTGGTGTTAACTGTCAATATGTAGACAGAATGATGAGAGCAAGCACACATGCATGTGTTTCTTCACAAGAAAGAGACATTTGATTTAAGTCTGTATACAGGAAACACGTTTTAATCCCATGTGTAAATCCTCTTCACCCATATCCAGACACGTCTGGACACAAGACACTTGTCGTAGCCCGGGCTTATGAAAGCCAGAGCCGACCGATCGTCACCGCCAGATATAGATGTGGTCAGACAGTCTGAGATCCAGACACAATGAGCAATGTAAACAAGAAGAGCAGGAGATGTGGACATTTTACATTTCTTTTAGGGCAACAGAATACTGTGTAATTAGCAGTCTTTACAATCAAATATTAAGAAACATATTGACATGAGAAATAGCTGACGTACATGGGAAGTGGTTCAAATGTAATAAAAGAGTAAAAAAACAAATATTTACATGGTCTCATGGGCTAATGTTATAATTTGAATTCTACACAGATGTAGTCCACCCACGATGCGAACACAATTGATGAGGAAGAGGAAAGCAGGTAAAAGGCAATACAGAGATTTTTTTTTTCATTGTCAGCAACATATTCTCAAGAGTCCAATCTTGAGAATCCGAGTCAGAAAGCAGGTCAAAAAAGAAAAATGAAGGGATGAAGTGTGGATGTGGCACATATATGGGAACCAGGGCTGCTGTTGAATAACTTTTTGAAGGTGTAGTCTCAGGACCACTTAGTCTGAAGATTTGTCTTAGATTTGATCTTGTATTCCACTTAATCAAATCCAGCTTTTTGCCAATTAAACCAATGAATGTTTCCTAACAGACCTGTCCTATTCCATGTTACACACTATTACATGCTATCAATGCTATCAACACGGTCAAAAGTGAATAATAAAAATATATGTATCTGTATCCTAGCATGCAAAGAATATAACTTTAGAATAATCCAGCTTTAATTCACTATTCAAGGCTGAATATGACAACAGAACATATCAAACAGGTGATATAAGCACCATATAAATAAATGCTTAAGTGGCTCTTACAATTGGTTAACGATCTAATCCATTACATAATACATGCTTCAGATTATAATGTGCTTTAACATTATCCAATTAGTTAGAGTAGTGAGAGAGGCTGTCTGTCAACCACACAGCCCAGCCTCATGGCTCTGTGTGGGCCTCCACACACCTGGATGAAAGGTCCTCAGCCAAGAGACATATCAACTGCTGTACAATGACCTCTGACCTTCCTGTGAAAGAGTAGATACAACTGTAAAATAAATCATTATTATCATCTGCAATCATAAGAATGTTCTCAATACACCATTTATTACTATAAGTGGGGTTGTATCACTGTAGATTGTTGGTAAAGTGCAATAGTATTTGTTATTCAATCCATTCAAGAAGTACACATTCAAGTGTCAAACCCATCAAAGACAAAATGAGCAGAGAGATAATCAACTATCAGCGACGTAAAGAAATGGTCAGATACGTTTCCCTTCAGCAACATTATCACAAGTTGCATTAGGCTGCCTTTTATTAACAGCAATCAGTCTGTGTAAATAAATAAATGGAGAGCAGTGAGTGCTGAAGAACGAGAAGTCATTAAGACTCCAAAGACCCACTGTACACACGACTCACCCAACACTTAGCAACACACACTGCTGCGTTTCAATACTCAATATATATACTATACGGATACTTCTGCTAGCATACTTACATGCATTTCAACATTTCAATTGTATTAATTAAAGTAAACTTGGTTTTACTTTAAGTGCGTTTTTGTTTTTCTCTGACCGTTATGAGGACACCTTCTGGGTACTCATAGTGCACAGCATATTGTCAAACTTTTTGGTGTGAATGCACTTTTGCATTCAAAATAGCAAAGTGTAAATATTCTCAGCATTTATCAGCTACAGTCAGTATGCAAATAAAAGTACTTGTCTCCTTTGGAGGAAAGAGAAACCAGATAAATCTGGGATCTTTGTGGTAGGAGAGATGAAAAACCAGTTCAGCTACATGCATTTATATTCATTTCTAGAAGGGAAATGTCTGATTGGTGGAACATATCTATCGACTCAGACATCTGAGACGTATGACGAGGGGCCCCAACTCGACACTGCTCTTTTGTAGTGGGCTTTAGTTACTTTCCAGTAACTAACAACCTCATAGAATAAAATAAAAAAACGTTCCAGTACGTTTACAGTACAGGATACTTAAAATGACAAAAGTCTATTTGATCACATGCATTCGTGCCGGTTCTGCTGGTTTTCGGGAGAGCTTATTTAGAGCTGCTGATCGATGCTGAATGTGACCAATGAGAACAGGATCCTGTCCCACAGGACTTGACGTCTACACCATGATAACCCACGGTTTTACTTGAGAACGCAAGACCTGATCAATAAGAGACTTGATTGGGGTGTGCCGGCCTGATTTGCCACACAGGTTGTTCAGGTTGTTGTTGATCTAAAGCGGGATAGACTCAATTTAGCAAGGAACAGGCAAAGCATCTCACATGACAACAGCAAGACTCCGTCTGTGTTGTGTAGTCGACTGTAAGTGGAACTGATGAACAAGATCAAACAGGGATCTTGTTTTAATTCAGGTGTGTCTCTGGTTGGAAAAATGTCTTGGTTGACTGTTTAAAAGTTGACTGAGCTACCTCAGAACTATCTGGAACAAGAAAACAGTCTGTTCGATGGACATACAGGCTGCTTGATTACTCATATTCTTAGCATGCAGCCATCTAAGCATTTATGATTAATTCATGTCATAACCTCAGTACTTTGTGGTGTTTTGGTTGTCGCTTTATCTCTCTTTCCCTTCTTCAGTGGAAAGATGATACTGCATGATTGAGTTAGAACTTCATTATTACTGTCAAAGCAGCATGAGGGAACTCTGCACTTTGGTGAGCCGAGTTGGAAGCAAAAGATTGTTTAAATTTAAATTCTTTAAGAGTCAAATTAACTTCTTCACCCACACATTTTATTGTGAGTAAACTTTACACTCCTCTGAGTTAAACAGGGAGATGGTGGAACATTTTGCTTTTGATTGGGAGTTTTCTAAGAGTAATGGGAAAGCTTCCTGTGATCTACGTCATGTTTTGTTTGAGTTTCCTTCTGTAACTTCCTGCTAGAATATCTGGATTTGACCAAACCGGACACCTGATATTTACTTTAGGTAAATCTCAAGAGATTTGAGATTTAAGCCAGCTTTGTTCATTGTTGTTTAGGCTTACTCTTGAGGCATAACAGTGGAAAACGTGTATTTTATGTATGTGGGCTGCTGCTTTCTTTGTGCACATATGTGTGTGCTAGCCCGTGTCCGGTTTGTGTGTGTGTGTGTTAATGTGCAGGAGCATGCTCACATGGAAACTGTCAGTTTTTGTGTGGGTCTCTTGTCAGGTTGTGTGTGTGTGTGTGTGTGTGTGTGTGTGTGAGGGTTAGCTTACTGTGTTTGCCTTGCTGTGTATAAGTGAGCATGCGTGTGTTGGAACAGCGCTGGCCGCTGTGGGCGTGTTGATGGTGGGATGGGTAAAACGCAGAGGTCAGCTATCACTTTGAAACATGCTGGTCCTTATCTCTGTCATGAGGCCTAATAGAGTAATGAATCAACATTAAGCCCGGGACTCTCCTGAACGGACCGCTGCCTCCTCCACCAGCACTTGCGTTTTACTTCGACTATACTTACTGCCTCTGTAAGCATCTTTTGACTTCCACCGTTGTTTATGGGCGGTTTTCAAAAGTGCCTGAATTGTGACTACTGTCACAGATGTATTCACACATGAGCAGCCCCCCTGCCTCATCGTGCACTCAGCCACTATGAAATAACCCCGGCCACGGACAAATAGGATGGAGGGCCTTTTTGAAGGGAATGTAATAGGCCACAAAAGGGAAAGCAGCATATTTGTCATCACCTCATGATCTCATCTAAAATCACTGACTACACACTATTATGATTTTTGTGAGTTATAAAAGGAAAAAAAGGGGAGAGGAACGCATGATTCACAACACAAAGAGACTAGCAGAAGAAAAGGTTTAAAAATGAGCTGCTGGGCGTCAGCGAAGGTGAGAAGAAGTCTGGTTAACTCTTTCAATTGGCAGAAAGAAAAGGACTTGTATGAAACGTATTATGTGTTTAAAGCTTCCAGTAGCTGCTTTGAGCCTGTAGTGCAAATAAAATGACATTTTTCTTCCAGTGACAGTCGGTGAATATGTGTCTCACACTATCATTCATTAAGCCCATTTATTATGATTCTTGACTCAATGTAGGCGACACCATTTCAATCAGTTTTCTTCCATTACTGAGAGCTGCAGTAAGTCCAACATTTAATAATCACAAAGCATGTAAACCTTTATACAAAGAGCTGTACAAGTCGATTGTATAATCCAGTGTTTTAGTCATTTTTAAAAACAGCTCGTTCCACCAATATTATATAAGGCATCACTCTAATGGCACTGTTTCACACTAGTTTCACTTGAAAGTTGCCGTGTGCAGTGCTGGCACATCACACTTCTGGGGGGGAAATAGTTGACTGTGAAGAGAAAACAAACAGTCAGACTGCACATGCAGGTGTGCAGCTGATGTTTTAAGATACACCTCCCAGGGATCCTCATTTCACCACATTTTAACATGCAAGCTGCGACGTGCGACAACTCCCTCCTGCTCATTTTGACACGTTTTACTAATCAAAACCAATGCCGTACTTGCAACCCACGCTTGCGCATACCAAAGCCCTATAGAACTGACACATTTATAGCTGCAAACTAATTTTGCTAAACCAACAAATTGCAAATTGCACTAGTGAAACATGCACAAGGCTGTGTCCACACTAACGGACAGACTGGGAATTAAAAGTGGCCCCAGGCTTCTGACTAACGCAAGCCACCCCTCGTAACCCCCCCCATACACTCATTCCTCCTATACCACCCAGACATTTGATTCATAAGATACATCACAATGACGCAAAACAGAGAAACAATGATGCCTGACATTGATGAAAATGGAAGATCAGGTGGTCAAGTCTGAGCTTTTGCATAATCAGTCACCAAAATCAAGCAAATAATTAAATATATTTTCATTTGATTTATTATTATGCTACAACATGAAGAGAGGAAATATAAGCTAAAAGTCATCTATGCACCACTGTGGAACTTTGAACCCCGAACCTCCTGCACATGTCGGCTCTATTCAGCCTTCAGGCAAGTATTATATTCAAGACAGACAGTCTGCACTGTTATGTGCAGGTGATCAGATTTGTGTCCAGACATCACCAACCTATCTGCCTGGGTTGCTGTGGTAACGACATAGGCGTCAGTAACTACGTACGCTGCTGATGTGACTTTCCAGCGCGGAAGCATGACAAATAGAGATCCATCATGTCGTCCTCCAAATAATCAAGCTGTCAAGTCACAGTGCAGAAGTCCTTTGTCGCTGAAGTTGGCTGGTGTACAGGTATACAGCCGCTCCGATGCACATCCATCACTCTGGATTTGACATTGTCGTTGTGTGTCACGTTGCGAGTGATGCAAAAGACACTTTGAAATCCGATTTGAATGCCCAGAGCATCCGGACTGAAACGCTTCTGTAGAAATCCAGTTTGAATTGTATTTCCAACCACCTGCAAACATGGCTTGGATCTGTCTGCATCACAACTCAACTCTTTTTTTTTTGTTGCTGTCCAGACATCCTAAAATCAATCTGGATACAACCTGGATGAGCCAAAAAAGTGATTTGGGCTGGCAGTGTGAACACGTCATTTCCATAAATGATGGTAATGTCAGCCATCGTTTGGTAACAAAAACCACACAGACCCACGATTTCAGAGGTGTCTTGGTGTGTTTCTGTGGCACATAGCTGAGATCACACACCGAAAGGAACCAGAACATGTTGTTTAAACTGCATGAAGCAGGTCAGATGTGAACCTGAGTCACATATGCTGTGTTATGTATTCCTTGAGTACTGCCTCCTTATATGCATCTGACGGATCACTCTTACCTTGAAAATCAGCCCTACAGGCTTCACTAGAGGAAATTCATACATTGGATATGCACCATCTGGTTTTCATACATTATGCTTTTCACTCCATTAGTTTACCTGCATAACTGTGCATTTCATGAGGATATTTTTAGCTCATATAGGGCATGCACATATGCTTCCTTCTTGCCCCACAGTCATATTTGATGTGATCACATGTGCTGAGCAAGTCCCCGCTCACACGATCTGCACGGAGATGCTTTTATGATGCACGCTTGTATCTGAAAGTAAACCTGGGCACAAACTGTCCAGGTTACCAGCCTTCAAGGACAATGCATTAATCAGTTTCCATTGGCTTTGAAATGCAGGCTCTCTGTTTGAATTCTGCAGGGCCGCTCATAGATTGAATTTATTTTCTGTTTTTTATAGAATCCTTAGTCCCTCTTATACTTTAGTGCAGCTGAATAACAGTCAGCATTCTTGCTCAGTTTTTGTACTGTACAGAAGATAGTATAGATTATGTATGTATGTAAGATATTATAATACCCATCCTCTGCTAATGTAGTGTAACTTATTGCATTGAGATAATCAGAAATATCTAATTTGGAGATGTGATCAAGTTGAATTTAATAGCAACTGATTAATACAAGACGTACTTTCTTTACTGACATTTAAAGCTGCTCTGATCAATATTATTACATTAACAATGAATCAAATGACAATGTGAAACATGAAGGGTGTCGCTCTTAGTGACGAACCCACAGATAATGATCACATGATTCTGCACTTCCTCTCAAGTCTTCTGTACACTAACTGCACCGCACCAAATGACACACTTAGTGAGTGGCTGGTGAACATAGTGGAGCGTTTAGCAGCTAATGAGCCAAATCATGGTGTACTTAGGAAATACGCTCATTTCATGTCTGTACAGTGAATATTAAGCTACTACCAGCAGCCGATTAGCTTAGCTTAGCACAAAGACTGGAAGCAGGGGAAAACAGCTAGCCTGGCTCTGTCTGATCTGCCTACAAACACTGTTACTTACTTGCTTACTAACATGTTATTTACCAAAATATAGTAAAGAAGTATTCTATGTAAGCAAAAGTTACGGGATATTTCTTTTTAAATAATTTACTAACAGTAAATACATCCTCTCCATGCTGTATTTTCAACTCCTCAACAATGCAGGACAGACCTAATAAAATGGAAGTGAAAAAGGTCAAAAAGCTCTGGTCACAACCCCAAACATGAAACAAAATAGCAGTCTCATTGTTCAGCATTGTGCTTGGCTCTCTGGATCTCTGCTCTGATTACTGGCTGACAAGAAAGGGTGATTACTCCCCAACATTTCCTCTTTAACAGTGAATATTGTCATGAGCGCAGTGCATGGTCAAACACCCCAACACAGAGATTCCTTAACGTGAGGCTGATGCGTACAGCAGCACCACTTAGCTCTCGTCAAACCCAGCAATGCCTCTGAGAGGAGAACAGAACGCCTGTCGTTTGATTGTTTTGTCTCTGTCTAACTCAGAAGAGGCATGCAGTTTGGCATGCACATCCGTTGGCTTCTCTCTGTGGAGCAGACACGTATAAATCCTTTTACATGCAATCCTGCCAAACTCCCCTGTAGGCAGGCTTTGCATTTGAAATGTACAATTAGTTATCCCTGTTTGGTTTGAATGCAACATTTCCAAAACATCAAGCCTGGGGGCAGCACAAAGAGAATGGGAGCAGCGACCCCATACATTGTACCTCCTTGTTGTTTATTCTCCTTCTTGGACCCTGTTTCTGTCTCAGTCATCCATTTGATTTGTATTTTCTCTCTTTCTTTTAAATTCTGATATGAACTGGATAGTGTAAGTGAGGGGTGGGGGGTGCAGTCGTGCCTTTTGGAGGCTTCACTCACAGCAGTTTTGGCAGGAGCATAAACATGCTCCCTGAGCTTCCTGGTCAGGGTTGAGGGAGTAGATGGGATAAACAGAGGTACTTCATCTAATCAGCAGGGCCAGCGGCGCGCTGTAAAGCCAGCTGTTGGCCAGTAGCGTGTGGGGCAAAAATCTGCTTGTACTACCTGCTTCCAGCACTGACCCCTAGCGTGCCCCCTCGCTGTGCCTAATCTACAAAGACATTAATACAGGCAGAGCTGACTCACAACGAGGCTGTTAGGGGAGGTTTTTTAATCTTGCTAAGTGTTCTGCTGGCAAATGGAGAGCTTTTTTGTGAACTCCCCATGAAGGATTAAAACCTAGTTCAACATGCTAAATGCTTGTGTTAAAGGAATGCATTTTTAGCGCTGTGTTTGTGGTTTATTTATTTCAGTGAGTTTCCATTTTCTTCATCCTCCTACGAGGCCTGAAGATTTTTGGAACAGTTTAATAGCAGGAAATGCTGCATGGAAATTCCCCAGAGCATCATGTTTGATAAAAAAAAAAATTTTTTTTTACTGCAACTAGCCAGTCTTTTATTTTCCAAGGCCAGAAGAGGCTAGGTAAGGTCAGGCACAGCCACCTACACATCTCTGACAAGCAAGCAAGCAAATTGAGGGATTGTGAGAATGAACCTGAGCTTTCTGTGGCATCATCTTTTGTCCCTCTGCTGTGAAATAATACAAAGCTTAGAAAATAACACATCACTTCTGTCTAGACACTAAAAATACAGAATTCTACCAAATGTCTCTTGTAGTAGGGAAGCCAAAAAAAAAAAATACACAAAAAGGTTTACTCCAGAAATAGTTAGAAATCTATGCAGCTTCATTTCCTGTGATCAGTTATTTTGTGCTCCTCATACTTGTGTGTATTAACAGAGCAGCCCACAAAATATACAAAATAACATCTTATTTTAACCGAGTAAGAAATGTCATCAAACAAGAAAGCATTATTCGTATTTCAACCCCAAGTTGAAATGTATAAAATAACTAGAATGTAAGGTTTTAACACAAGCCAATACAAATACAAGTCAGAATCGGCCTCTACTGCATGATTTGTCTTTATAAACAGGAGTCTGTGTAGAAAGTGCTATTGACAAAAATGTGAAGAGCTCTCGTGGCCTTTTGCCTGCACTTTTGAGATAATCGCATAATACAGCAAAAATTAGGATGCTGTTCATATCTGAATAATGTATTCATATTGTTATGCCCCTGTGGAGTAGAATGACTGCCTCCTGCATTTCTAAATGGTACAGACTCAACATTACTGTTCAACTTTGTCATGATGTTTCATCCTACAAACGTCTGACAGTAAGTGTTTCTTCTTCTTAAGTTCTTGTGATGACTGACCTCAAGTGGGTATACAGTTTTATCTTCCTTTTGTTCTCAGTTCACTAATGAAAACTGCAGCGCCATTGTTTCCTGCCTCATTTTCGACACCACTCACACACACACAGCAAAGAGGTGAAAGTAACCACTCATGCTTAACTGGATCGACTCCATGCTTTCTGCTCACATTTCCTCAAGGATACTTAGTGTATTCATGGCCTCTTATCCCCACGGAAAAACACATCAGGAAGGAAATGAAGCCGACTACGGGTAAAAATACAAGAAGTATTTCCCGTCTTTCTTATCAACAGGCGACAATGGGCAGAGTCAATGAACAAATCCTAAACTGCTTCAGTATGAGCAGCAGTGGAGCTCTTCAGCTCAGATTCCAGTGTGTCTGACTGACTGAGCAGCAGATATTAAACATTATTGAATCTTTGCAAAGACCTGGACTGTGGTTTTTTTAAAATTTGATACAGCTGATGAAAGCTGCGCTGGAAATTTTTGGGGGGAAGTGCTTCAAATGTTTCAAATCTCTGGGCTGAAATGGATCTGGTTTTATCAGGTCACCGAAGCATTTCCATGGCAATCAGAGAAAAGGGCCTTGAACTGAAATCAAAGCATCCAAGAGGATCACAGAGGCTAACCACAAGCAGAACTTTAAAATACGTTTCTTAAAACTCATATCCATTTCTAAAATAATCTTCACGACAAAATACAACCTAAATTTAACCTATAGCATGGTTCTATGGGGAAAATACCTTCCCTTTCATGAACATATTGGTTGAAAGAATTGGGAGAAAGAGGGAGCAAGTGAGAGAAATGCTGTATAATTGGTCTGAGGTTGAAAGGAAGCAAGTCCAGAAGCGAGCACATACGTTGTTTTAATGAATCAGACGTGATGAAAGGCAAGCGCGTTTTCAAAGACATACATATTTTAATTGGAGTTTTCCGAAGGAGCTTTCATCTCCTCCTCTCCGTATTCATGTTCTTTCATTAGGGTGGCATAAAGATATCCCACAAGGTGTGTAGTGTTGACAGTAATCCTCTGATCAACCCATATAATATCCCACATGATAAGATGTCATTTTTCGATATCTGCTTGGCTAGATGATGGTTTTGGACATCCTGCAGAAGTGGAAGAAATAAAGTTGAACTTGTTCTTTAAACATCACAGCTGATGTTAATGTGCGGATGTAAGAAAAAGGAGCACCATTAAGCTTTTATGTCATTTCTGTCAAAGAATTGTTCCCAGAACACGTGTATTTTGGCCTCAATTATTGTCTTTTTACGCAGCCTTTTTAATATAGTAACTGACATTTCTCCATTCATTCAAATGCCAGAGCTGATAAAGGTGCACAGTGGAGCAGCAGTAATGGAAGAAAATGATTCATTTTCATCAATGCAAGTGCAGGCTCCTTCTAAAAGAGCTCAAGGAAAACATTCGTTGCTTGTGAAGTGTGATTCCTGTACCGTTGCGGTTCAAAATAAATGAAATTGGTCATGCCAGAATCTTCTTTTAACACTAATCTGTGTGTTGCTGTAAAATGTGCTCTAATTCTACCAAGAGGCATTAGTTTGCAATTACTGCAGCTCGAGCTGCAGCTGCTTGTTCGAGTGGGAGAGGTTTTGACTGTGCAGCAAAACGGAACGATTGTCAACATTTTTGTGAGCCAGTTTTTTTTTGTTTTGCTTTTCACTTCCTGCGTTGGTAAAACTCTCTCTTACTGGAAGGAAATTGATGTCCAAAACATGGGAGCTGTTTCCGCCCTGAGTGTGCAAAGATTGTCCAGAATGTTTGTAGAGCAATGTTTTTATGGACAGGACCAAGAGTTATTATTTTAGGCACTACAGGTTTCCACTGACTGCAGATGGCAGTAATGCATATTAATGTGTTGGTGGTAATATACCATAACATGTATAATAAGGCCTCAGTGCAGAAGACATGCAAACAAAGTGATATGGTTTATTTGATAGAAATAACTCAAAACACAATAATGCCTTAATATTGTAAACGTGTCAATGTGAGGTTGCCAGGCAACCATCAGAGACTCCAGACCAAGTTGAAACTGGCAACTACTTGCAATGCGCTGGTCAACAACTAGACGAGACAGTGTATCGTTTCCATAGCAACGACTCTGTACTTCCGTTCTAACTGTTGGATTTTCATTCGCTGTTTCTTTGTAGCTGGATTTGTAGTTTGTAACGTCTTAAACTATGAATGAGGATAGTGAAAGTGAGTTATCTGCTACAGTTGTGTTTCTGGTATTGATGAAATAGCAAAAACACTTTAAGAAAGCTACGGTCGCGATGAACAGCTGACTTAAGGAGACTCTACCTTCTTCTCACCAGCTCTCTGTATAAAAGCAAATACATGTATTTCCTAAAATGTCGCATTATAACTTTAAGTTCAACGTGTGGATGAAGAATTATGGAAATGTTTCTTCATCCTGAGGTTAACAACTCCCATTGGTTGCATCAACAGAGCATCAATGAGTATTTTTCACCAACAGCATTATAATATATAAAAATATTGAAAGTCTTTAAACAAGAGAACGTGCGTCTGTACAGTAATATCTTGACAAACATAAGTCAGAGTGTTAAGAATGTCACTGCTCGGCCTGTGCAGTCAGGATGATGACACGTATGCTCGGCGGGCGCAGGCTGAGGTCGCCTTTGCTAGCGCTGCACATTCTCCCCACCTCACCCCATTTGTTTCTGACAGATTGACACAAGGGTGTGTATGTGTGTCAAGCTGTGCCAGGGGGCAGAGGCGGAGGTGTTGATCAGTGAACTGAAGCTCTGTGACTCATCTCTTGACTATGACTAGCTTCACTGAACAGCTTACAGTGACTCTGCCCTAACATCCAGAGATAGATATTATCAGGGGCGAGTACTCATCTAATCCCCTGCACTGCTGGGTTAGTAGTGGGTATCTGCATATAGATGACTTTTTAACTTGAATATTAATATCCTATTTAAATCTTGTACATCTTCAAACCAAGAAACAATTCTTTAATCTTTTTTTTAATCAAAATCCAAAATGTTATTGTGATAATCAGAGTTATTGTACTGCACATCATAAAAGTAAGCTTTTGGATAAACAGAAGTATAAAGAGAAGGAGGCTGAGAGATCGGATGTGATCACTTGTGGCTCATATTAACTTGTCCACAGACCGCAGACACATTTTGAGCCAGAAACACACAAGTGCTGTCCGGACATCACTGGTAAGTGCCTTCCAAAACTATTTACAAATCAATGTTTATTTTAGGTTTAGGTATAAAGATAACTCAGATAGGGTTAGGGAAATGATTTGGTTAAAATAAGTACTTGGTTAAAGTAGCTATCGAGACAAGCATTTCTAAAGTATTTTATCTTTCGTCACGGCGATCACAAGGTAAACAGTAGAAATGTGGCCAACCAGGATGTGAGCCTCCATGCTCACAGCTAACTTAGTCTTCTTAGTCTTCATAGAAATCCAAAAGGAAAACAAGAGAAGGAACCAAATCCCATCAACCTGGTTCTTATATCCCAGGAACACTGATAATCTTGTTTTATATAATGACATTTCTGAGTAGCTTAATCTGAATGTAGTGAGTGCTAAACGCCTGGAAATAAAGGGGGTGAAGACACAGCCCACCAATCCTTATATCCTTTCACATCTTCCACCTGATTATGACATTACTCAAACAAAGCTGGTGTGTGAATAAAGCAAACTGTGAGCAGCGTCTGTTAATTTAACAGGGCAAAGAAATCCCTTTGAAGCAGCGTGCTCGCCACAGAACAGCTTACCCACCACGATGAACACCTCGTCTTTTATTTCAAAATGCCGCACGTAGGTAATGTTCCATCATCTATCATAAGAAACATTAGTGTAAAGCTCCACGTGTTCCCTTCCCACTGAAAATAATGATGTAAACCCTGAATGATTAAAAAAAAAAAGTACAATTATGATATAGCTCCATGCTGCGCTAAGCACAAATGAATGCTTTATAACTATTAGTCAGAGTGAGACTAAGCTTCCTGCCGGGCTGCAGAGTAACATTCAGTTCTGACATTTATTTGACAGACTTGGATATTGTGAGTGAACATGTGTAGGTCCTTGAACGTGATTTCAAAGTGAATTAGAAGTTATGGAAGTTGTGTCTATTGTGCATCTTTATGTTTTGCAGACTTGTTCCAGAGAACAGCTCCTCTGTCAGTGATTCTAGCTTTTTTTTTTTTTTTTTTCCATTGCTGAATTTGACGTAAAAGACATAATTTAACTTTTAGGCACAACACTTCCAATTAACTCAACCCTCTTTCTGTTGAAGACATTTCTGTCTAAGTCATTTCTGTAAAGCTAATTCAAACATAAACAATTATTCCAGAGTTTTATTAAGCCTCCAGTTTCTCGTATGCATCCGCGGCTCATTCCTTCATAAGAGACTACAGAATTAATTCAATGTTATTTATATTGCACTATATCATAACAAAGTTATCAGAAGGCCCTTTTTGGAAATAGAGCGGGTCAAGACCAACTCTTATATTTACAAAGACCCAACAGTCCCACCATGAGCAGCACCGGGTGACAGTGGCAAGAAAAACCTCAAGCAGAACCAGGCTCTAGGTGGGCGCTCATCTACGCTCATCTGCCTCGACTAGTCGGGTTTAATTGGGGGGGGGGACCAGATCAGATCAGATGAGAGAGAGAGAGAGAGAGAGAGAGAGAGAGAGAGAGGGAGCACAACTACAACTACTTTACTATTTGTTACTAGGACAGGGACGCTCATGTAGTTAAATTATTTATTGTAATATAACATAATAACTACACAACTATCACTCAGTGCATAGATTGAGACTCTGAAGTTTTTTATTTGTTTTTAGGTTAACTGGTCCAGAGCATACTGGTACTATTGTCAGGATCTGGAAAGACAGCAGAAAGTCTGAGGGCTTCTGGTGGACGAGTGGGGAAATCAGTGGGAAAACAAACGTGGCTGTAGATCAGGGACAGGGAGACAGACTGTGACAGTAACTCTTTCCTCCTTCCTCCAGCGACAGAGCCCCCCATCTTATCTTCATCTCATCTCTGTGGGGGGGGGGGTTTATAATATAAAATAGGAATATTTTGACAGTAAATATGAAATTCACACTACACTTTCTGTTAAATCCAATTTGAATGCAGCTAAATCCACGACAACAGATACAATTTAAAATAGTTTCTGTAATTTGGTGTTTAAAATGTATTTTCTGCTTCGTTATCACACAAACAGTTCACTTTTGAACAACAATATGGAGAGGAGTAGTGGAGTTTGAGGAACGTGTCCGAAGCTGTGAGCCTTGGGATGGCTTGTTCTTCTGGCGTTACCGTGCCTCTGGGATGTTGATTCTCGGTTTCTGCCTTCTTGCTTGGATGCCCTCTCCTACCTTGTTAACTGCAATCATCTGCTGAGCTGGATAATGAGCTCCGGTGTCCACGCACAGACCCTCTCCGCTGCCTTATCAACCAGTAAAGCTCTTTGCCCTCTGCCCGGCAGGCTCCACCACTGCTCCAATACAAGACAAGCTCAGCCATGATGCTGTGATCACACCGCCACGCTGACAGGTTTTAAATGATCATTATTATTTATTTATTTAACTTGCATTATTCCTATGAGAAACACCATGCAAACGTCGCAGGCCGTCTTACGTCTGTTTCAGTACGTTTGTGTTCAAAAGTAACCAACAAAGAAAGTTTCCATGAATCAATATCACAAATAACATGCAAGCTAAAACAGTATTGTATAAAACTACCCCCCTGTCAGGGTTTTCTAAGCCAACGAACCTTCATGTTTGTTGACTTTCACCAGACTACTGTACCTGGTGCACTCAACAGAAATGTGTTGGGATGAGTTTCTTAACTTCTTGCCAAGTATCACACTAAAACACCAGGACTGTTGCTCCTACACTGAAGGGCTTTCTCCATAGAAAAGATGTTTGTTGACATATTGTTAGCCTGTAATAGACAGATGGTTCATCCAATCACCTGCCAAGTATTCTTTGAAGGTGCCTGCCCACATTCTCAGATGGTGCTCAGGTTGAATGTGCCAATGCAGTGTGGCCTTATGTCACGAGGCAGAAGGTGAGGGTGGTGGATCAGCGTGCAGTGATTCTGACTTTCATGCCTGTGACCAGTGTTTGGGCCTCATTATAGGCCTGCGGTTAATGTTTGCCTCTTTATTAGCCATAAATATGATGTTCTCTTACTTTGTAGATGCCTAACCCTAACCATATCTTACTGATAGATTAGTTTCCATAACCACAATCTTTCCCTAACCATAGCCTGTCGTAGCTGCCATGTACAGATATTGTGGTAAGCAAGAATGTGAAAGCACTGGACCAAAAAAACGTATGTTGCAGAATATCGAGGTTCTTGTCTGAGGATTAAATTGCACCTCCCACACAAAAACTTACAAAGAAGGTGGTGAAAACATGGGCACCTTGCACATAATTGAGTCGCTAACATATTGATGATTTCACTGACTTTTGATGAGGATTGAAATGTCACTGCCAATGATAGCCACAGCCGTGCATAATGTGTCTTGTGTCATGACGCCTGCTTTGTCATTTTTGAAAAACGTCTTCTTCTTCGTTGCCATTTCCGGTGTTTCACAGGTCTGAAGACTGTGGTTGCAGAAAGATGTGAAACTGTTATGCAAAGCGAGATAATTACTGGTATTTCTATGTCCAATAATGGCCAACTGTACGAGTTGAGGCTTGTGCATGTGAGCCCAGATTGAGATTAATGAAATGGAACCGTTTATACGCACTGTTTTCCAAAAAACGTGAGTTTTAGTTGCGAACCTACGTGCATGCATCATGAAATGAATCAGTGACGCGTGCAGCGAGATGTCATTCTGTAGGGTTGGTGCACAGTTCAGGTGTCTCTTTAGTATGTGAACAGCATAGAGAACAGCTGTGTAACCAGATAGCGTACCTCCCTGTCACTGACATGACCTGAAGTGATAGTCGCAGGGATTTCCTCTCAACTTCTGCCCTCACAATCCTAAAAGGCAGATTGACTGTTTTGACAGGTGGTACTTTTTCAGGGGATTTTGTGTCACAGAGAGCTGGCGACTGACAATTGCGTGGAGTATTCGCACTCTCGGCCTGTGCTGAAGCTGTCAGTCTTCCTCTCAAGAATAAAGACCACGCATGGGCACTTCAACTGAGCCAAAGAGGCTGCAGAGGCCACTGACAGACAAGATCAAGCAGGAGTCGCTGCTTTGTAATCTACATATTTACTCTTATGTCTTTCAGATCCAACCTGCCGCACCGTTAAAAGAACAATGTGACCCATGCAGACTAAGTGTGGCACTCAATTTCCTTCAAAGGAGATCAAGAAAGATTCATTGAGGGACATCCACTGAAATGACATTCCACATCGCTAGGACAATAGGACGATTTAGTACTTTATCTCCATGTGAGCTCTGCGGACAATGAACCATGGATAATAGCTGCCTCGGGGAGCTGTATTTAGTGCCAGACATCAAGTCATAGGTGTTTGATGTACAGTTCCTTAGACAAGGCTCTCACGCAGTGTATCTGAATGGAGTGTGAAAGTTCCCTGGATCAAGTATTGAACATGATTCACTGCTGACGGACACCGCTGTGGTAAGTGCGCTGCATACAGCAAGTGTTCCACTAAACACACATACAAGCATACAAGGTGATTACTTAAATAGACCTATGCATAATCAATACATTACTGTTGCCATGTGAAAACCTTCTAACTCCAGTTTTAGTGATTTTCACATGCAGTTTTTAAATAAGTCTTAAATAAATGAAATATGAAGTTATTTGTTGTCCTTGATGTAAGGATGCATTCCCTCAAAATCTAATTAAATATAAATGTAAGGTCAGACCCAGCTTGTTTCTAACCTGGAAACCAAATGTAATGTTTTAGATTGAGGAGTTTGCAGACAGTGAGATATTTTGGTCATGGAGTCATTGTGGTGAAAAATAATATTCCCATGCTACAACCTTGAAAATATGTAAGTGCCCCTTACTACTCACTCTGACATCTGCTGGTCTCTCTGGGAGCCCAGTGCTCCTGAATCTCCTTCATTCCAGTCTTCTCTGGACTACATGTTTCTCAGTACTCGTGACTGATGGAGTCCAAATATGGGGCAGTTTAAGTGATGCCCCTAGAATCAAGTGATTTATGTTCACAGCCTGGGGCAGTTTCACATATCTATACCCAAATGTATTCAGACTATAACAATATTATCAGATAATGGGGACCAGGCTTAGGGCCAAAATAAAAACTCTGATCTTGCACACAGAGTGAACAAACTTCCATATTATGTTACAAGCACCCTAACTTTAGCCACTTTAACACATATGCTCTCCTGCGCCTTAGATGAATTCAGTTCTCTGCTGCACCTTTATTGATTGTGGGACATATTATCTTGTTACTGCACTGTAACTGCACTATAATTTTATTTCTGGTGTTTTATTTGTTGATTTCTATTTTAATTGATTTTATTACCTTCTTATTGTGTGTTTAAATGTTCTCTCTTATGTAAAGCACCTTTGATTGTCTCTCATCTGTTCAGACATATGAGTACGTACAAAAACAAGAATAAATAGGTTACAAAATATGTCACATTTGTCAAACTGCTTTCATAAAGCTAGTGGTGTTGAAAGCACAGCAGAAATCAAGTTCAAAATTCAGCAAAAGTACAGTATGTGACACTTTTTGCAGCAAATGTTCTTATCGTACCACTCAGCCAATTCTAGTAATAAAGAATAAAGCGAAATGGAAATTCGTGCCCGAAGGAAACGTGGGTTGAAGTGGAGAGTAACATTTGTAATAACTTTCAGAATTTTCCACATGTTTTACTGCAAAATGTTAATAGCAGATCTGTTAAGAGCTTTTCTTCAAATGGAAAAATTTGAGTTCACTTAGTCACGGAGAGGTGAATCTTGGGGCAGCGCGAGTGTTTTCCACTCGGAGAGGAGATTAAACTCCCTTCTGTCAATATTAAAGGCACATCTGAGGGTTTTGGAGCATCAGTCTGCAGGATTTCATCATGGCAGTCTGGAGGAAATAAGTTTATAGCCTCCCCATTGTCTTCTCTCAGCTGTGGATATCTTACTGCATCTTTGGATGACATATCAAGTTTTAGTCTGCTGGATGCTATGATGTGTCAGGACATGTGATCCACAGGGAAAAATCTCTTCGAATGCAAGTTGTTTATTAAATCCTGGTTTTGTTACTCACTGATGACCATGACTGATGAAGTTCATCTCGAATGTCCAGCAATCATAGAAACATAAAAAAGGTTGTCCATAGTGGTGACCCTTATCAAAAACTTCAAAAAACTTTATTCAAAAAATGTCTCTTACAAAGTGTCGCAGCATTTCACATGGCCTCAACAGTTTATGTAGCAATGCCAGCAGCTATGTAAGGCTGTCCTTAGGCACAGCAGTGATTTCAGTTAAATGCTAACATTAGCGTGCTAACATGCTCACAATGGCAATGCTAACATGCTGATGTTTAGCAGGTATACTATTGACCATGTTCACCAGCTTAGTTTAGCCTGTTATGCTAACATTTGCTACTTAGAGCTAAACACAGACTACAGCTGAGGCTGATGAGTACATGATCTCAACCATAACCTGATGATGGGGCTGAATGAAAAGTTCATGGATCACAAATCCACATCATACTGGCACAACAGGAGAGAAGTCAGAGAATCACTCAAATCAGAATGGTTCTTCTCCTGGGGACTTTGAATGCCGATGGACTGACTGAGCGGCATTTCCATTCCTAGAGGTATGCCGCTAGCGTGTCCAAAAGAAATGACCACCAATTAATCTAATTAACTCTTCTCTGACCCAGTTTTTTTAAAACTATATTTCACAAAGGGTTGATTCATTGCAGCACTGCTGTGCTAGATCGTACAGAAGTGCAACTAACAATCTGATTACTCAGTGTAGGATTCACCTTTTCTTTTTCTCCAAATCCCTTGGAAAGCAGCACAATTTCAGGGGCTCCACTGAGTCTAAGAATGAGCATTTCTCCCGGGTGAATGAACTGTGTGGGCTGAATTGTTTTTGTGTGAACACAGACGTATTATTCTGAGCAGAGATCCTGTTACACCAGAGCAGACTCACATGCTTGGCAGGATGGTCATTATGAAAAGGCTCTGGTCATCTGCGAGCAGAAAGCCCCTAGCAACAACATTCCCCAGCAGAAGAAGCTGGCAGGGTAGAGGAACAGAATAAAGTCGCTGTGTCCTGATTGCTTGTGTGATTACATGATGGAGTGTCACTGGCAACACCTCTTGTTGGGGGCTTTTGTTGCACAGCAGGTCCAATGCTCCATTTTATTTACATGGACCCATCTGGCTCAAGTGTGTTTTCGTCTACAACCGTTTGAATGGTCAGTGCATTCAGTTTTCTCTGTTGGTTTTTGCAGAAATAGGATGACATTTAAAACTTTTGACTTATTTTTCTGAGTGGGTTTGTTATCGTCTGTGACATTTTCATAATAAAATAATGTCTGTTTTTTTATTAGCTGTCACAGAATAATAGTGATTCCAATTGTATTCAATATGTCTAACCTTTTACATTTGCTATTATCAACCATGTAAACTATCTGCCACCCAGTGAGTGATTCAGGGTTCAGAAAAAGATCTGGTATTGGTGGTATTCAGTGTAGCAGAACAGAAAAGCCGGAGACAGCCAAAATTCAGAAATTTGAATCTGTCAATAGAAAACATGACGTGATCAAGTGATCTGAAAACTTACTAATACCAATACTGAGTCTTCTTTTGCCTATCCATGGAGTACTGCAGGAATGAATCCTAAAACCTGCAACTGAGTTAGCACTTTTTACACTTCTGGTTCCTTTATCTGGACGTCAGTGGGTTTCTGAATGGGTTTTTGGTTGGATACCTGAAAGGAAGTCTGTGTGTTGTGGTTAGGCCTGTTCTCCTTTCTCTTTCCTTATGTTTCCTGGTTATCCCTTCCTCCCTGTGTTTTTGTTTGTCTCCAGTCTGTCTTTCTGTGTTTTTGTGCCATGCTTGGGCGTGGCCGCCGATTCCCTGCGCAATTCTTAAAATTGTGTCTTGTGTTTTAACATACATGTGGTCAGAGAATAGTAGGAAGACATCTTTTATTTGTCAGTGATAATAAAACGTATTGGATGACATCACATGCCTAATTGAACCAAACCAATGAATAATAAATAAAAATATATATAATGAATGATTTTACAGAATTTCTGTGGCACAGCAATGTTTACAGTATGTGCTTTTTAATCAAAGTGTCTTCATCATATGTGATCATGCTTAGCATTTGATGGACCATGAGTGATCATAAAACTGCGATTGGGTTTTAGATCGTTGCTTCTCGATTGAATACACAGAGTTGTCTTTTTTTTTTTTTTTAATAACTGCAAAGTTGCCTCTTGTGTAGCTCCTTGCCATTAGATTTATGGTTTATGGTGATGTAAGCGTGGAGTAGAGACATACAGTGGCAGTCTGGTTTAATGGCGCTCGTCTCGTGGGCTTGCCAAACTACATGCCTGAGGTACGTAAAAAGAAAAAGGAAAAAAACAGAGTAGTGCATATTTGATCTGGTAAGCACTTGGAAACAGACAGACAGAAGTTGTGGGGTTATTAATCACAGCACTGTATTCTACGAGTGAGCAATCTAGTGTGGTGTAGCGAGGTGCACTGTACATTTCATCCCTCTGGAAAGCAATTTATTGGACCAGCTTCATTCTGCAGCGGAGTGTGGTGGTGGAGGGGGGGGGGGGGGTCACACTGTGAACAACCACTTTTTCTAGATTTACTCTCTCACTACAACTATTTATGTAGTGTGTGTGAAGATTTGCTGATAGATCAGAGGTACGGAGAATTGAGTGCGCAGGCATGTGGCTGAAATACGTCTACATGGTTGGTTTAGTTGTGAATGACATTTCTCTGTATGCGTTTGAGAGTTTGCATTCCTGATAGAAAAGGAAAAACGGCTTTATCAAACACACACACACACACACACACACACACACACACACACACACACTCACACTCACACTCTCAGTCTACTAATTCACTTCAGCAATTGAGCTGTATACCATTGAGATGTCAGAGGAGTGTACTCCAGTCCTTCCTTGTGGAAAGAACGGACGCTCTCTAAATTGATTTTTCCTTGTTGCTGAAACACAAAAGCATTTAAGGACGACAGCATGGGAAGCACAGTTTCTCTTTATCAGCGTATACAAATGGAAATACACTGAAGGGACAGTTGAGATGTGTTGTTATACGCTGCTGTGCTTCTACAAAGCTGGATCGCAAAGGCCTTGAAAGTTTTAGTTTGTGGATTTGAAAACTAACAACCTGAAAATATTGTAAATGGATGGTGTTTTTTTATTCATCATCACAAACAGTGAGTTTAAAGGTTTAACTAGGCTCCTGTGTTGTCTCATGTTGATGAATGACAACTAAAACAGGCTAATCTGTAGTCCTTGAAGCCATGTGTGAGAGAAAATGGTTTAGAAATACTATTTAGATTATTTATAATACACTCACTGAAAACTAAAGATAAAGCAATAGTTCTAATATTAATACATTTTCATTCACTAATTATAAAAATAAAAACAACATGGAAACGACAGATGTCCACAAACAACTTTAGTGTTGTTGCAATGTTGCCTACACAGTCGACATTCACATTTAAACACCCTTCTCATATCGGCATGCTAAATATGAGGCTACAGCTAGCAGGCAGTTAGCTTAGCTTAGCATTACTAAGAACTAAGAACAGGGGAAGAGGGTTAGTCTGGCCCTCTTTAATTAGAAACAGTCTGACACATAATATCCTGTCAAACCAAAAACTGTCATTTACATATACGCTTTTTTTTGCGATTTAACAAATGAGACATAATGTGCTAATCAGTGAGCTGAAGAAGCTTGTTCCCAGCGTTATGCTAAGCTAACCGCCTGCGGGCTCTAGCTTCATATTTAGCATACAGACAGCTGTACATTCTTCGTCCATCTAACTTGATAAAGTCGATAAGTGTGCGTCCCAAAATGAAAGTCACTGAAAAGTGGAATTTGATGTCTAAGTGAGTGAATGAGGGATCTTGCATTTATGTATGTACAGTCGAGACTGTTGACACAGGAATAGAATATGTTAAATCATTATTCAACCATTTACTTATTCACAGACGTTGAGTTGTAAGCAGAGACGTAATGTTTTAGTCACCAGCTACTTTTATTGATTGGGTGAATTAATTGGACGCCCTCCCATCTGGCCGTGCCCCTCATCCACCACACCAGTGCTGGACCTTGTGCTTGTGTCACTGCACTGATACAAAGCAGTTATCATTGTTTACTGCATTGTGTTTTCTCTGTGAATAAAACAGAAAGCAGCTGATGCAGAAAACACAAGAAAAGGGCAAACGGTGGCACAGTCAAAAAGGCAACTGTTTTCACAAATGCAGTGTCTGTGTACGAATGTGCTCTAATGAGACTGAGTGAAATAAACAGGATCAAGTCTGACTCGACGCAAACAACAAAGACCAGCGCTGCATTGAGTAAATGAAGTCTGTTACGGTGAAGGCGCAGCGTCAACATCATCTCAGCACTCTGTACTGTGACAGCTTCTTTGCTTCCTCCTTTTCTTTAAAGCATCATGACAATATTTGTGATTTTTATATCACTCCAGCGAAGGCAAACAACCACGAAGTGAAACCGACTTACCTCCGGGCGTCTAAACAGACTCCAGAGACTTCATCTTTCATCTTTTAAATGATGTATCACTTGGACAAAGATGTTGTCACTTCTGGGCTAAATACTTGCAGAGAAAATGACTGACTGTATTAGAATTCATACACTGGCAAAAATGCACCCTCCCGTGGGATCATGTGTTGTGAGTCGCAGCTGTTGCCATGTCACTTTTCTCTGCTGTTAACTCCTCACGATGCCAGTGCAAGCTCCGCTACAGTGTTTGCTTTGCAGACACTTGGTGTGAGGCAGACAGGTGGACAAGAACGAACCCAGAACAAATGAAAGTGAAGTTCTCATGTTCTGTACGTTCACAATAAAGAACAACAATCACACGGACCAACTTAGAGGCAGCCAACACTTATTTTTACATTTTCATTATTGATGAATGTGTTGATAATGTTTACATTCAACTGAAAATCATTCAGTCGATAAAATGTAAAAAAATACTGAAAAATGCAGATCACAATTTCCCAAAGCCAAAAGTGAGGCCTTCAAATTGCCTTGAAAACTCCCAAATATTGAATTTATAATTATTTAAGAAGAGGAAAAGAAGTAAATCCTGCTGGAACTTAAGTTTTGCTTCTTGGTTTGACGGATGACTTCTTAAACAATAAATTCAGTTTCAAAAGTGGTGTCAATGAATTTCCTGTTGATCACCTAATTGATTAATTAGCTCATCAGTTCAGCACTTATATAAATTATGCACATAATTCAAATGGAAAAAAACCCTGGAGAGAGGGGGGGGGGGGAGGGAAGAAATCAAGGTCCATTGAGGTAATCATGTACATTTTTAAAGAAGACTAACACAGGAGGTGTAACATGAGCAGCACATTACCAGAGCAGCAGCAGTCTGTCTGCACAGGATGCGTTCAGGGACAGTACTGATTGTAGTAACTTCACACACATCACTCAGAACTCAATACCCAAAGAATTAAAGCTATGTGTGTAAATAGAAGAAAACAGGTCACATTTACAGACATACAGCTGTGACACCATCACATGGCCAATGTGGACGGCTGGATTGATTTCAAATAGCAGAGTAGCTGTTGTGAAGACACACCCTCTATAGCCATGCTAGCAGCTCCGTGGGGCTGTGATAGCATGCACACAATACTGTAACCACGCTAACATAATGATGCTAAGCAGATATAATGAATACCACTCTAAACTACCATCTCAGTTTAGAGTGTTAGCATGCTAACATTAATTAGCACTAAACACAAAGTGAGGCTGAGGCTGATGGTAGTGTTATTTGTTTTGCAGATATTTGGTCATAAGCATTAGACAAATGATCCTGAGGGGAACATGAATGACTATACTAAAACTATGCGTTTGGAAGTTTCAGTGTGCAGTGGTGGACTGAGTGACCGTCAGAATAACATTGCCAGAGATACGCTACTAGCATCAGATACTAACACACTGACAGCAGATACAACACATACTAACCAAAGTCAAACATTCATTTAACAGATCTCTTAAGGAGTTGGACAGAGATGAGGCTCCTCTACTGAAAAAGTTCTAATATCTAGCAAAGAAAATATTCAAAAGGAAAACTCTAAACTATGTTATCCCTTCACTGACATAGAAACCGGTCGATGTAGAATGAATCGCGGATCACTGACTCTGTATTCGCTCGACTGGGCTTTCCGTTTGGAGTAGGACTTCAGCCAGACATATGCTTCCAGGTGGAAGTGGACCAGAGGGCAGCGCGGTATTTCTGGAGCACTGCCACCAAGAGCTCCACCTCAATCAACCTGCACGGCATCCCAGTGAGAAAAACGACTCTTCTAAGGCTGAAGATTTATGCATTGTGAACAATCTGATTGGTTCCCATGTGTCAAGAAAAAATATATTGATGCCAGAAAAGTAACTGTATTCATTTTTAAATAGTAATTGCTCCACTTGGCTGCTTACACACTCGCATCTCTGCCACTGGCACATCTCCAAGGGCTCTCTTTCATGTGCTCCATGGGAATCTCTTTGTTGTATCGGAAGAATTCAAATATGACAACCAATTACAGTAATTACTTTTATTTATTCAAGAGGGGCATTTTGATTTGACTAAATCTAGACTCAGTGGCCACTTTGTTGGGTACACCTGGAAAAGATCTTAGATCTACAAAGAAAGTGTTCACTTTGTAACTGTATTATATTGAGAGGGGTTTCATACATTTTGCCCACCCCATTTACACACATGGGAGAATATTATGAGAAACACATTTCAGTCCTGCACGACACCACAACACCTCTCTGTGTCAACAAAGGTGAAACATAACTAATATGACATAAATAAACGGTATAAGTGTAACTAATGAAGTGGCCAGGAAGTGAATAAAGCAAGATTCCACTAAAATGTAATAGTTTTCCAGTGCCACCTAAGTAGCTCTAATAAAACATGTTTATAGTGGTTTTCAGAAACTAATATTGTGATTGGCCAGCAGTGTTGGTGCTCTCATGGGAAAATATCTGGCTCTTTAGCTGCGAAATGCTCCACTGTGTTCAACGCCTGCCATTTGGTGCTGAGCGGGTAGCGTGTATGTTTATCAGAGATGTTTTGCTGAAAAGAGCTGCCTGCTGGGGCTGAAGACCATGTGGTGAGAGCAGTGAGAGGGATCCCAGGCTGTGAAACCTGAACAGTGAGCTCAAAGACGCTAAAGCGCCCTGTAGGGTTGCAGGAAACTTGCAGGTCACCTTTCACATTACACTTATACACCATTGCGAGTGTAACAAAATGGACTAGTACAACTTTAAACTGGAAAATATGTGATTGTAAATGTGTTCATAACATTTACATTCATGCTCAGAGAATAAAAGACAATGTATTGGTCTGTAAAAGGCAGAACTGTAAAAGGCACCGTCTCTCAGTGGCAAGGATTAAGGTAATTACTGCAGCTGGTTAATTAACTGACTTTGTGAAATAGTGGAATACAGCTTTGTCATTTGCTTAATTATCTCGTCAAGAAAATGGAGTCAGTCTTAGCAGCGCCCTTTGTCACCAAGCACTTGAAAATTGTTTACCATTTCAAACTCTGCTTTCCATTATGATCCTTGACGGGACACAAAATAACTGTTTGCCATAAAATTCCAAAACGCAATAGAAATGATAAGACACTGAATAAATAATCTTATAATTATTATGTCATCACTGACTTATAGAAATCATTCCAAGTGGAGATTAAGGAAGTTGTCATGTCCAACTGTGCTGCTTCAGGAGTGTGACCAGTGACATTCATTATGAAGACATCCCCAGCTACCCTTCATGGATGTTGACAACACTGGGGATTTCTGTTCTGTCTCTTCCAGTTCTGTGATCTCTCTGCTTGTCTGGTTGCAGCCAGCTCTGCCTGACAGGGACGAGATCAGAGTCCAGATCAGGCCTCTGTTTTCTGCCATGATGGACATTAATAACCTGTTATAAACACCCCCCCATCGCTCCCCCTCTTCCCATGACTCATCCTCTAAATAAACACTAATAGGGAAATTCACTGTCCTGTGCTCAATTTTTAAAGTAACAGCCTTGGGACGAACAGATGGTTTTGAACGCGTTAGAGTGGTGCTGTCGTTATGCAGAGCTGTCACTTTATTCTCTTTCCTTTCTTTTTCTCCCTCTCTCCACTGAGGTCCAGCCTGTGCTGCCCACCTCTATGCAGGCTCCTTCACCTTTGCCTCAAACACGAATAAACAGTTGCACTGAAATCCCACTTAAGATTCTGAGCCCAGGCTGCCACTTATTTTCCAAAGGACTGGATCAAACAAGGCCAAGGGCTGCTTGCAAGAAGGGGGCACCTCCGTTTCAATGCACGGCCTTGAAAACACAACAATATAACCATACTACATTACTCTGCACACTAGTATAAGCTCTCCTGACACATGTCCCGTAAAAAAAGAAACAAGAACCAAGCGAAAAAAGGACTGTTCTGGCCTTGGATTCAATGTTAAGTGCTTGTATTGTTAAAACACACACACACACACACACACACACAAACTCCTACAGCTTTTCATTCAGCCTCTGGAGGTGTATATTCAATTCAACATCTCCTGTTACTAAAAAGTATAATTGTTCTCTGTTCACAGTAATTAGATTAGGAAATGTGCATGTCAGCTGTCTTATTTCTAATGGTTACTTACCGACTATTTAATCAAACTCAGACACTAATTCACATTTGATGAGTTCATTTGAGTCTAATGCAAACGCAAACCGTTCATTCCTCTCTTCTATTCCACGTAATGTAATTGGCCTCTTTTTATTAAGACGGGTGATATGTCATTATCTTCAGACAGTATAGTGGGCATGACTTAAATGTGTCTCTATAGTCTGACACTGTTGATGCAAACTGATTTTTTTCTTGTATTATGTAAATGGTTCTTAATTTGTTTCAATGTTGCATGAACAGCGGCTCAATGATCCTCGTTGAGGTTCAGTGCAAAGCAGAAAGCAGATACAATATGACTCTAACAGATGATAATGTGACATCCAAGTGAACGCTAAAAGCAAAATAAACGTGATGGTTTGAAATGTAATGTGACTGGATGTGTGTATTCAGACAGAATGCAAAGTGAATGTTAGAGGCGGCACAGCCAAGGCTCAACGGGCTAGGCAAAGAGGGGGCCACACCAGATTTAAAGTAATTCAAACTATATTTTATTTGCAACTAAGATGTGGTGGCCCCACCAGTGGTCTATCAGTGTTAGTATTTCTTTTGTAGTTTTCACATGGCACACAAACATCTTCAAATAATGACAACACATAGTCTCTTGTTTTCATACATTACAGTTTATTTAGGAT